>LQRL01143549.1:2305-18258 GCA_001703475.1 Hydroides elegans
TCTCAACTGCTCGCGGTTATATCGAGTAAGCTCCGCTATTGCGGCCTTCTCCTCTGATGTCGCCTCTTTGAATCGTTTGCGCAGGCTCTTTAAATCGGATCGCAGCTCTTGAATTTGCGTTTGTCTTCTGTTTGGTGTCGTTGTTTGGATTTTTGTCTTGACTTCTTTCACTCCGAATGTTTCCTTGCACACTTGATAGATGACGGAGGACAATGTGTTTCTCATCTTCCGATCTACATCGCCCCTTAACGTTGTTTCTAATAGGGTATCCAAGTGTTCATCAAGTCTCTTCCATTTTTCCTTTTCTCGTTATGCTGGCCAGTTTATTCTTTCCTTCCGTTTCTCTTCTTCTGGATTAACTCTTCGATGTTCGTGCCCCGCCTCTTGATCCCTCGGTACTGGGATAGGCCTCTCACTGTGGTGTGCTTCCTGGTGTGGCCTTTCCGTCGTCTCACCAAGTTCCCTTGCGCGTTGTTCCAAGTTAACAATTGGCGGGCAGCCCATTTTAGCTCGGTGAATATTGAGCCCTCTCTTGTTCTTCAACGTTTTTCCGCAACTGCAGACGTTATCTCCGTTGTTCGATATGTCTGTCCTTAAACGCGGCGTAGTCGTCTCCGTGTATCTACCGGTGGACCGATCATCCTCCCTCGCTCTCGCCCGGTCCTGAGGGTATTGCTCATTTTGGTTACTCGTAGCGATTGATGGCTTCTGGTACAGGGCTTGCCGGGCCTCTGCACCACCGTTACTGGACTTTTCCAGTCGTCACCCGTCTCTTCAGGTTGTCCAGCGCTCTATTCTCGGCTGCCACCCAGTCTTTCCCGGGTGTCACTGCAGTGCAGTTGTTGAATACTCACATACGTCTTGAGACGCGAGGCCGCGGGTGTCGTCAGGCCTTCTCCTGGTGTCACTGCTGGTTTCGGGGAATTCTGAAGGCGACCAGCTTCACCAGGCTCCCCAGTAAGGCTTCTCCTCACCCACCCGCGGCCGGCTTGGTACGAGCTCCTATTTCACCGATTGATGTTGTAATTCTTCACGCAGCTTCATATGAAGCTGCCCCATGAAGTTTTTTCAAACCAAGATTGAACAAATTAAGAATGGCAGTTACTCATCTGCAAATCTTCACATAAAAAGGGGCTGAGGATCAAAACATGAAGCGTTTGGTTGAGATAAACACAATTAAAGCTAAGCCGATTCACAACGCAACAGTAATAGACTGTTTATGAAAAAAAACTTGACATGGTTTGCAGGCGTATTTTAGGCAACATTGAACCTGAGCCGCTTATGTATAATATAACATTGATTAACAGGAGTGCATATTATGTTTAATATGATATTTATCATATTGTAATTATAAAATGTAATAAAAACAGGTTAATATCAACCGTTGTCATTCAGAATCGGATACGTAATTGTACATAAATACAATGGTAATTGAACTATAAAGCCTATTCTTTTATTCTATCTAAGCTGCTTTATCAAATAACTGACTGTTTGTTCAAACATCATATTCATTCCGCTTTGCAAATTATGTCTAGAAACAATTTCTACATTAATATACTTTTTTCACATTCATATAAGTCATATATTTGTTCTAAAAGGGATCCTAAAGCATAGACTCCATATCTCAAGATATTTTTGACATGTTTCTTAAACGAGGCAACTTTTAAACACAATGAGTAACACTGGTGGTCGGGGCTTTGCTTTAAAGTTTTGCGGGCCGTATAATACCTTAATCTTAGATTCATATCAATTCTCATTAGAAAAATATATTCACAAATGGCTACGTACAAGCGTACGTCAGGTTGACATATTCACTATCTGACAAAATCTATAAAGATAGTCTTAAGTTGAATGAACAATTTTGTTTCAACGTTATATAAGACTTTATATCGACGTTTTGATTTTAGCATTTGTGTGATAACTGACTCTTGGGTTTGTGATTAAGTTAAAAAAAGTAGAGTAACTGATATCGCAATAATGTGTCCTTATTTTTAACAAACCCATTTTTCTGTATGATTGATAAAAAACAAATAGATATATCTATATATATCTTGATTTAATACAATATATCTATATATATCTTGATTTAATACAATATGTAACTAACATTGAGCCTTGAGTTGTACCGGGACTGATTACACTTTGTTACTTCCCCATCTATGAACCCTTTTTTTCTAACTGCTTTATAATAACCGACTTGGCACACCTTTGTGGTATTTGTACACAAATATACATAGCATATCATCGACGTACATGTATTGGCACTAGAAGTCAAACATCATAAGATGCAAGCTTTATCATTAAGAAGCGTTTTGCACATGTTTGATGTGGTCCTGATATCACAATGTGAACGCACTGACGATAGAAATGCACAAACTGATAGATACTATAACAATATCACATCTAAAGACTTATTTTGAAGACACCTACATGACTTATTTTTAGACAACCACATGATGCAGATGTATCTATTTCATATCCTATAAAACATAATCAAATCATATTTAATATTGGATGGACATATATAGCAAAATAGATGAATATACACGAAATACACACGAAGTCGAGGAGTTATAAAGTCAGTAAAATATTTGTTTTACTAGTTTGAATAGTTTTGAGATAAAATACTTGAGATGATGTTGCGCACTTATCCCGTATTTCGTCTTACATAAATGCAACTTGTGTTGCATAATTGAGACAATATTCTATATGTATGATCATAGTTTTCTCTTTTATGAGAGCCCCCTATTTGTGTCAGATCGATAAAATTAGACGAGACACATTCATATGTTGTACATGTGCTAATCAAACATGTCATATAATAAAAATTGAGTAAACCGATACATTGTGACATTGTACGCCCGAGTTTGTGAACTCTACTTTTTCATAGTTTCTTTTATAATATTCGACACACTGCATCTGCTTTGTATATAAGAAAGATAAACTTGTAATCCCAGCATTTACAGAACTTCTTAAGATGAACATGTTACTGTTTTTAAGCGGTTTGCTACTATTTAATGTGATAATAATATCACATTGTGAGCTTACTGACGATGAATTGGCACAAGTGAATGCATTTATGGAAGAGCTTGTAGCGTGCAGGGGAATGCCAGGAGCAGCTATAGCATTAGTCAGGGTATGTAATCCCAATTTCAGATCAGTTTCGAATCAACGAACACAATTAAATGATAAGATAACTACAAAAAGGTGCAATTTCCTAATTATGCTTTTTTTGTTTAATTTGTATAAAAATCACATTAATATGCAAATGAAATCAAAAAAGATGTAAATAAGTTATTCACCTAGCTATTATTAATGAGGACTAGTTTGAAATGCAAACAATATAATAATCGAGGTTTTAAGCTGTAGTATAAGGTTAACAAGGACCAGTTAATCTCAAAAGCTTTTTAATCTTATGAAAGGCATAATTTTTGGTAATACCAAATTATCAATATTCTAATTTAAAACAGATTTATTTTCAAATTCGGGAATATTGATTCAATGTTATTTTATATATATATTTAATTTTATGCCTTTACCCACATTTGTGTAAAATACTAGAATGATACCATCGAGTATACACAAGGCTATGGCTATGCGAATCTAGAAACCGGGGAGCCGTTTACAGTGGATTCCATCTTCGGAGTTGCGTCACTTTCAAAGTCATTTACCACGACTTTGGCTGGAAAGCTATTGGCAGAGAGGGATGAGTGCGTATACTAGTTTTACATATTGATTTATAAAAAAAAACAACTTGATAAATAATACTTACTTTCTCACATAGATATACTGTTTAATCGGAAGAAAATATACAGGATAAATCTACTTTTTCTTCGATCACTAAGATCGCTAAAGATCGCTTAGATAGCATAGATGACCTAACACCATTTTATAATACGACTGGCATTTCAAAACTATGCACGAGTGATCTTGTAACAATATTACAGATAAAAAATATCGAATGTTCCACTGCGATCTGATAACTTAATTTAAATGGTTTTTAGGTTGGATTGGGATACTTTTGCTCGAGATATTCTCGGAGACGATTTTCATTTTAGTGATGGATACAGAAGTAATAACACAATGCTGAGGTACAAAAAAAATCACATGTTATCTCGATCCATGTAAATTATATTATAATAAAACAATAGAAATGCTACAATTGTTACCGTTGTAAAACTAGTGTTCAAGACAATTTCAAATTTAAAACAAATACAATTAATTTAACATTTATTTTTATTTTCTGGTGAATATTTTAATGAGAGAACTAAATGACTACTTGTAGGCTTGAAGCAATATAAGCAACGATAAACAACTTTATACACTAAATACATTTATATGCACTTTTCTATAGGAATACTTGTATCCAGATTATTGAATACAGCAAAGATGCGATAACAATATAAATGAAAGATATATTTCAATTTGAAAATGCTTATATATATATTTTTCTCTCAAAACAATCCGCATCCATTGCAGGGATGTTGTGAGTCACCAGATGGGAATACCTCCGTTTGACCCTTATGTTCTTGGTTCTGTGGACACCCGAGATGAAATCGTTATGGAGTGAGTGTGTTTATTCATTCTTTCAGCTTGCTCAGCCCATTTAATTAAACGAACAACTTTCTGTACAAAAAATGTTTATATTAAAGACCTTTAATTAAAATATAAATACAAATGTATATGCAATAAAAACTTTTATAAGTTATCAGCAGTACGCAACTGCAAATTTTTTATCAAAATCATTCGCAAAAAAACTCAATTTTGTCCTTAATATACACAATCATACACAAATACACAAACACGCAAGCACAAAAACCCGCAAAACACAAACACGCAGAAATCATATCGTTATCACGGAAACGCGAAGATAGAAAGTGGTTACTCTAGATTACTTTAAAAATGGATGATTTATTTAAGCAAACCAATAGAAAGATTAATCGTTTTATTGCGAACGTTTGAGCGAAAATATGACTTTAGTAAAAGTTTAAAGGGGGCTTGGAATATGAATTCAAACATTGTTATCAACTATAATACATTTCCATATCTCGTTTATCAATTCGTATTGGTATTTTCTAAGTCTGACAGAAACGTTGTGATATAGAGACCTTTGAAAAAGTAGATTCGCTAAAATGACCTAATCGTTTCATTGCGAATTGATAATTTGTTAGATATAAAACGTCCCTTTGATAAGAAATCACTACATAAATGGTTCCCCGACTTTATCAATGTCATAATAAGTATATTTTGTATACAAACGCAATACACGATAGATATCAGGAGAGCTAGCGCTGTTATTAATAAGCATATGCATACCTGCAATATCTAAGCAGCGATATATCTTATAACAGGAGTACCCAGTGATTTATTCGGTAAAATATCGGCTATATCCTGTAATGGTCCCCTTTAATCCGTTTAGAGGGCTTAAATCACTATGATGCGCGTTGTTTCGTATATGGGAAATTAACCATAGGGGGACTGATACAGGATATAGCCAAAATATCTATTCTTTTCAAATTTCTATCTTGCTGGCATTTTCACAGAACAGAATAGATAAAATATTGCATTGCACATTATTTGCATTTACCTGGCATTTTATAAGAATAAAACTCAATGCAAAATATGTTTCTAATAGCATAAACAATCTTCGGTTTCAAATAGAAATGATATTAAGGCATAGAAATATAATTGAGATGCACTTGTACATAGAATATTTATATAACAAAGCACAAAAGTAGAATTTATATTATTTACTGAAAAGTGACGCTTCAGTATGTGAATGTTTATTCTGCTGGCAGTTCTGGCACATTATTATCTGATTTCTTTTCGTTTACGAAAAAATCAGATTATATTTTCGTTCGATTATAGATAACAAATTTTTGTGCACACCATAACTTACTTTTAAAAACCACTAAACATGATTAAAATGATACATAAGTATTATTGACGATGTATAGTTTATAATTGTCTGGATTTTGATATGATATGTAACATAGTTTGTGAAATATTTGATGTTACAAAATCCTATTTAGTAAAAAATGAGTGGCTCCTATTGACATTTCTGAAAACACTGAAAATCGTCAGCTCTCAATCACCCACACTGAACCAATAGAGTAGCTGTCACTTATTCATAGAAAGTGGGTGGGGCTTACAGCAAACAAAAGCTGCTATTAGCCAATATGCATGTAAGGTAATTATTCACTGGCATGAGGCGTGTTGTAGTGGCTATTGTTAGAACTAAAAATGAGCTGCAGTAATAGAACGATGATTCAGAACTCGGCATCGGGAAAAGCGATATTTTGAGTTGCGACATATATTTTAAATACTTCTACTCTATTGAAAAATTTGTTACCTATTTCAAATCACACATAAATATGTTCTTTATGAATCAATTTGAAATAGTCATGGTTGAACCATGAACTTGGGAGATATTTGCCTTTTAAAAACACCCCCCTTCGATTTAGGCGTTTCAGAGCTCGGCACTTTCTAAATATCTATACTAATTAACGATACTTCGAGTATATGTTTAGTATAATGAGCATATAATTAAGCATATTATTATATATATTTCATTGAAGGGAAGTTTATTCGGTGCCTCCGTAAAATGCCCATTAATTTCATTTTGCAACACCACCTATCAGTTTCAATATAAATAATTAAACATTAATTGTATATTGATTTAATAGACATAATTATGATCTTGTTACCTAATTATCAAAAACTGGATGTGTAGTCACACATTCTTTATTATAAAAAAAAAACAAATATAGATAACTTTATTCAATCAAAATTGTGATTGAAAATTGAAATTGATTTGATAATAGTGGTATTATCCTTAGGTCGCAATATGTAGCTATAACAGCCACCCGTTCTTTAATGTATTTAGATATGAGACTCAAGAATAATCTGGCATTGAATAATTGTGTTATCATAAATTGAAGAACTTTCTCTAGCACATGTATGATATTCAGCGTGGTATAAATTGCTTGATTTCGCCATTTCGTACAACACGATTCATTGCAATAACAAAACATACCATACCATGCTTGAAAGTAAGGAAGGTACTAAAAAAATCAAATAATAGAATATTTCTTAAATGTTAATGAATTAAACCCAAAATAATCTCAATGTTTCGTTCTTCTTTTTTTCTTCTGATGGATGTTCCTTCTTTCGAATTTATCCTAGTATATTTCGCCAAATGTCTCTATCTCTAGCTATTCGTTGGGCCTTTTCTATGGTATTGATACCTTTCAATTTGAGTTGTTTCTTGAGAGTTGCTAGGTATGTGTTCTTTGATTTTCCTCTCGGTTTCTTAACAGGTGTTAAAGCTTCTTTTAGAGCTTTTTGAGCTGGTGAATCTTCAGGCAATCTACATACATGTCCGAAAAATGATAACCTGCGTTTAGCGATTGTGGTTGACCAGGGTTTGGTTCCTGTTATTTCATATAGTTTCTGATTTGATGGCCAGATTTTCTTGTCTTCAGTGTATCTAAAACCGAAGATCCTTCGTAGTAGCTGTCTTTGGAAGACGTCTATTTCGTTTTCTTGTTTTTGCGTAAGACCCCAGATCTCCGTGTTGTACAGGAAAATGCTTTCTACGAGTGCTCTGAAAACTTGTATTTTACATTCTTTTGATGTTTTCTGGTTTTGAAGGATGGGTTTTAGGTCGCAGATGGCTTTGTTTGCCAGAGTTTTTCTGTATTTGATGTCTTCTTCTGTTCCTAGCTTACTTCCTACCAGTTTACATTCCTTCCAGTCCTGTTCTGAGTTCCTGGATATTTTGTATTTCTCTGTTTTTGACTCGTTTACGAGGAGATTTCTTTTTTTGAGAACTTCTGGCACTACTTTTTCTATGCTTTGTAGGTCTTTTTCTTCCGTGGATCCCCAGCTTATGTCGTCTGCGTATTGTTGATCTAGGCAGAAATTATCATTTGGTGGTGTTTTAGCGTAGCTATGCTCAGAGATGACTTGGAGGGCCTTGTTTTCGTTAATTGCTATAAATACATAGAAAGTGCCGAGTTCTGAAACGCCTAAAAGGGTGGTGTTTTTAAAATGCATATATCTCCCAAGTTCATGGCTCAACCATGACTATATCAAATTAATTCATAAAGAACATATTTATGTGTGATTTTAAAATAGGTAACAAATTTTTCAATAGAGTAGAAGTATTTAAAATATATGTCGCAACTCAAAATATCGCTTTTCTCGATGCCGAGTTCTGAATCATCGTTCTAATGTTTAGTTTGTGCCCTGTTGTTTATCATCCTAACAAAGAGGAATATTGAGAATCGTTGCAAGAAGATGGATAACAAAAGGCCTTTTTGAAAATGGGAAAAAAGAGAAATTAACCTTGTGTTTGAATTTTGGATTCAATGGCCAATTCTTGCAAATGCAAAAATATTCACTATTTAATCTAACATAATGCAATTATTTCATTGAATCCGAAATTTTAAATGAAGCTTTTTAGGATTCTCTTATAATCGAAATAAAAGAAATCAGATGTATGCTCTAGGAGCATATCTATTCTTGTTTTCGTTGTTCCTGGCTGGCAAGTTCAGAATAAAATCATTCCATAACTAAACGTAATTATCATGTTTAAAGAAGTTTAGAGTTCATTTCATGCAAAATGAGGTCAAATAAGACACCTTTTGAAAAATGGCCCGATGGGTACTCCTGTTATAATGTCACAACTGCATATACTTCGATAAAATACATTGATGGTTAATATCAAACATGAGTTTTCAGAACGGCCACAAGTACCGCTTGGGTATAAGCGAGAAAAAGATTGGTTTGTTATGCCATACATTAACATTAAAGGACCTGGGGTATATAACAGACATATTGAGACACATATTCCTGTATAAATATTCAAATGTCGCCTGAAAACATGTTTTGTGTGTATTGATGACCATATCATACATTCAGTATCTTATAAGCTTAACAAGACCGAATCAGGGAAGTATTAGACAATACTCTGTACACATGGTCAAGTTACACGTGGTTTCTTACAACGCAATGCTTTTGGTCAGTATTGTACGAGTGTACATACATATATACCTACTGCTTATTCGTTATTCAATTTTTTGAGTTACATAATCCAGTATCTTACAATTCTCACCAAAAACAACGTATTATATCAAATAAATTATTGATTCGCAATAAAAGGATTAGGCCATTTTAGGGAGTCACTTTTTTCAAAGGTCTCAATTTCACAAAGTTTGTGTAAGAGTTGAAAATAAGCAATACGAATTGATAAAGGAGATATGGAAATATACTATGGTATGTTATGATGTTTAAAATCTAATTAGACAACTTCTAATTACTTTGGTTAAAGTCATATTTTTGCTTAAACGTTCGCATTAAAACGATTAATTAGTCTAGCTGAACGCGGATTTTTTTCAGATATGCATTTGAGTTTTCCTTTGAAAACAGTCAGTTTCAAGATTTATATTTTACGTTGTATGATTTATAAACAGGCTTATGCGTTTCCATGGCGAGTTCTCCTCAATGCGTAGCGAACTACTCCACCATTGAACAATAATTATATAATAACTGTGTTATTTCTCAAGACTTCGAAAGCACCTTTATTGTTTCTTAACTATTTCAGTCTCATGCGTTTTCATGGTGAATTCTCCCCAATGCGTAGTGAACTACTCTACACCGGGAACATGTACAGTGTCCTATCAACCGTTCTAGAGAAAACCTTTGGAAAACCATGGGAAGATCTTCTGATAGAAAACCTCTTTGAACCACTTGGTATGGATCGGTCTACGTTTTTCAATTATGCAGTTCCAGATTATGAGGGATTTGTGACGCCCTATAATGTTAATATGACGGCTGAGGATTCGGAGGATTTGTATCCATCACCGCTCGAAATGTATTCGTGAGTATACAGATGTCTTGTAAATAAAGTGTTTGGACTCATATGTATTCGTAAGTAAAGGATGCAAGGTAAATAAAATGGTGAAATTTTAATGAGTCATTAGATATTGATCTAGTCGTGTAGAAAAATCGATCTGGTAACTGGCAAAAAAAACTGGTAAAAAGATCTGGTAAAAATACAAAAATATTGCAGGGATGGATTTTGACATTATAGCTATTGATTGACTTAACATGTGGATTTTGACAATGATCTGTTCAATTATTTCATGGCACCCAGTTTGAAAGCATTTGATCCACAAATTGCTAACGGGTATATCACAAATACCAATCTATGAAATTCATCTATGAATGATGAATATTTCTTCAGCCTTAATCTTAAACAAAATAATCATCGCTTACTCATTTGAATATTCATATTACAATTTAAAGTAAGTTTTAAAACGAACCTTTTTTCCCCTTTTCTATTTTTATAGATACTTGTACGTGGAAGGCCCTTCAGTTACTATCGCAACTACAGCCAACGACATGGGAAAATGGATGCAATTCATTTTGAGCAAAGGACTGATGCCAAGTGGAGAACGACTTATGAATGAATCTGATATAACAAGGTAGAATTCTATGGTTGAAAAGTAGACTTAGCGCTTTATCGCATTATTCAAAAGCAAAATATTGTTTTTTGTGTGTGAAGAAATCAATATCTTGATCTGGTGTTTAAATTCAAACATGCTAAAATCATAACATGGCCATTTACATAGAACAAGGAATCGGTTACGGTCATATGAAAAGCATCATAAATAAACTTTAAAAATAAATTTAAAGAAAACTGCTATACCGATATATCTCAAAATTTTATGGAGTCTAGGTATGTTATTAGGCAATACAAAGTTTAATTAACAAAACGTTTCTTTTAAGAATAACTCTTCGAGCAAAAATAACATGAACCATGCTGACGTTCATATTGAGAATCTATTGCGGTCAGTCTCAATAAAAGTACCATATTACATGTACAATAGTACTTAAACATAGATTTTATTGATCATTTTTCAACCTCAATATTCTTGATATATAGAGGTAAAATTCAGTTTACCGTTATTATATATAGAATTTCCTGAAACCATCGTCTATAAAAAATATAAACAATGACTTTTCTACCAATATTTTTAGGTCAAATGGTAGGTTATTCAATTGTCCATCCATTTTAAAGGTGATTGGAATCAAAGATTAAGCTAAAATATTTAATTTAATTGTCCTAATCGAACCTGGTGTCGTGTTAATGTTAAAATTCTATTTACCGTTATTTTTCTGAAAAGGTAAAATCGCATGTGTAATCTTGATATTATTTTAACAAGTTTTTGACAGAAGATGAAAATAGTAATAAACATTTGAATAACAGCAAATTCTATGTAATTTGTGTTTATTGATTGATTCAAATCAATCTATGATAATCTCCTACGAAGCACATTTCTTTACTTTACATAATAAGAGTACATGATGCGCACAGTTCAATATCGTATGTTTTTGTTATATTTCCTTGTGAATATATTCCTAAATGTATCTTAAAATTCTGGTCCCAATGATGACACCAACTCCTCCTCTAAATCATATCGAATTGTGCTAGTATATAAATTAACTGATAAAGAGCAAACTCATGATTACAGCAAACTCTTTCATGACCTGTTCTATGTCATTGACCATACATGTATGTGGTTAATGGTACCGTAAGCTCACAATATATACTTTGTACTGACCAAATTGTGGAACATGCTTGCGAAACATCTTTACAAGAAAGTAACATATTTTATATATAGACTTTATAAAAGGGCCATTCAGGGATCTCAATCACATGAAAAATGGACATATTTCAGTTCTCAAAAGAGTCTCAAGCACTTTAGATCAATATTAAATTGGTTATGTTGCCTAAGAAGGAAATCAATGTGAAATCCGTTAATATGAAATTATATCCTTTACCGCATAGCAAAAATAACGGTAAATAGAATTTAGCATAAACATGACACGATGGTTCGATTAGAAAAATTAAACAAAATATTTTAGCTTAATCTTTTATTCCAATCACCTTTAAAATGGATGGACAATTGAATAACCTACCATTTGACGTAAAAATAATGGTAGAAAAGTCATTGTATATATTTTTTATAGACGATGGATTCAGGAAATTCGATATAAAATAACGGTAAACTGAATTTTACCTCTATAATCTATACATTAGCTAGACGTTTTAGTCTAAAAGTGTACTGTGATTGAGACTGACCGCAATAGATTCTCAATTTGAACGAAAAATATTTTGAATTATTATTGCTCAATGATTTATTATTCAATAAAAATGATTTGCAAATTAATCATAATACTTTCCAATGACATACCTAGGTTCCATAAAAGTTTCATATCTATAGACGAAACAGTTTTCTTTTAATTGTGGTTTAAAGTTTATTTATGATGCTTTTCATATGACCGTAACCGATTCTCACGTCTACGCACACACGATGTCAGCCTATAAAGCGCTTTCACTGTAGAAGTCTATGTATATTGAATCTATATGATGTTCTGGAATTTTGAAAATGATTAATTTGATAAGTAGGAAGTAGGAAGAGTTCATATGCCTTGACTTTTATATAAAATATACATTTTTGTTGATATTTTCATTTGTAAAGTATGATTAGAAAGATACAAAAATCAATTTCTTATGACTAGGTTGTGGTCTGGCGAGGCATCCTACAACACGGGTTCGTTCAGACCCTTCTCATCTATCAGTGATGTAGTGGCATCGAGCGGTTTGGGATATTTCAATGGCTACTATCGAGGTGCGATGACTTATAATTTAGAAAATATGAAATTGATTTTACTGACAACTTAAATCTAAACTTTATTTAAAAACAAATATGACAAGAAAAATGAACTTAAGGCTATGTACATGTACAATGCTCAAGTACATGCTCAAGTTCCATAACTTCATTCATACTTGTATACAGAATATTCTCGTTAAATTTTCGGTTTAGTCATTTTTTGATAAGATGAATATAAAAATATAGCTTACAGTGTCCAATTCAAGCCAAATTGGTTCAACTACATGTATGCTCTAGTTCATGTTCAGAACAGTACCAAAATCGGTTCTTCCATACCCGGCTTAACGAAGTTCGATTTCACATTGCTCCTTATCTTTTGTTCAATAGGTTATCTGAAGGAAGAGCACTCAGGTGACATGGTCGGTCTCAACAGCGAATTCTACCTTCTCCCCGATATGAAAACTGGCACATTTTTCGTCACGAACTTTGGTCCACATACGACTGAATCCACCTATGTGAACCAGTTCCTACAGGATATCCTACTTGGCGAGAAACCAGTCTATAATGCGACTGAAATATGTGACATTATTGGTTCTGAAACAGCTATGAACAATATGGTGTCAGATAAAAATGTTAATGAAATGTATGAAAGAATGACCGAAAATATCCCATTTGAGCTTCAGCTAGCTTTGGACGAATATGATTTGGTAGATGTCACAAAGCAATATTTTGGCAACGCTAAATCTCCCAATTTTGTTGTACCACCCAATGCATTTGAGCCCTTATCAAAGCTATACCCCCGCCTTCAAAGCGAGCAAAATAGTCCTTCGAGAATGCTCGAGTCTTACGTTGGTACATACGGCAACTACGCTTTGAAAAATCTCACTATATCCGCTTCTGAAAAATGCGAAAACTGTCTCTTTATGCAATACGGCGTTAACGGGCAATTTACGCTTTATCCGACTAATGTTACCGATACGTTTATGGGTTACAATATCTATCCGTTATACGGGTTTACACCGGTTGCGTTTAATGGTACTGATGAAAGTGGGAATGCAATGCGGGTATGGCCTCTGTATTTTGAGTGGTATTTACCACAGGTTTTTGATCGGAATTTGTTAATGTCTAGTGCACCTGAACCCAATAATGATGAATGTACACCTATTGATTATGTACGTTGACCATTTTGATCTTTAGCGAAAGGATAGAATTATAAAGGAAAAGAATAAAGGAAAACAATTATATGCAGTTTGCTTTTGAATAAAGTATTTCTGATCACAATGTGTTTTATTATTCAAATTTTACTCACAATACTTCGCTCGAGTAATGCGTTATGCATCCTATATTTTACATCTTTAAGCACTTCAATTTAGATTTTTTGATAGGGGATTATCAGCATGGAGAGCTTCTGAGAAATCTGTTTTGAAAGGTTATATACAATGACATTGCTGAGCATATAAAAAGAAAGTAGATAAAACTGTACATTGACAAAATAAACTTGGTTTGCACTCAACCTCTTCAACTACATTACTCATACTTATAAATACCATGAGTGATATTGCGACATTGAACCATTTGATGGACTTCACAACAGATAACACAGTGATTAGAATCACATGGTAACACTTGAGATTTATTGCTATGTACACTATTATCAAACGAGTAATATCAGTTGCGGATTTATACTGGGTGCGTGAGCAACCCGTTCGGCTTTTCAATGTTAAACCATAATTGTACATAGACGTCCCAATATCTTTTGGCTGCAGACCTGAATCTGATATACAGAAATAAGTGTGTGCCATATGAGTATAGCCCACATCTAAATGAGTAAATATGATAAATGTTAATCATGTATTGAATCAACGCTGCTCAATTAACACTGAGCAACAACCAATTATATTCCTCATTAAACACTTTTCAATATCAACGTTCTTACATAGGCAAGATGAGAATATTTCCAATGTTAAGCCTTTTATTCCTTTTTGATGCACTTTTAATATCGCATTGTGAACTAACTGATGATGAAATAGCAAAAGTGGATGCTTTTGTAAATGAGTTGGTCGAATGTCGGGGAATGCCAGGGGCTGCTATTGTAATGGTCAGGGTAAGTGATGCTGAATTTTTTAATGGCTTGAATCAATAAGTGTATTGGCAAATTGAGGCATTCTACAATTGGTTTCACATTAATATATTTGGAAAATATGTCAATATTATAAAAGTGTCTTACATAGACTAAGTGTCATTGAAACGGCAAAATCAAAACTTTACATTTGACTTTAATAGTTTTATTAGAATATATGCATTTTGCTATTTGATTCAGAAACTGAAGAAGTACAATGTATTACATGAATATCTGTTTAAATAGAATTTTTAAGTATATGTATCATATGTACAAATTTTGTTAAAGGGCGACATAACAGAATACACGCAAGGCTATAGTTTCGCTAACCTGGAAACGGGCGAACCCTTTACGGCAGACTCAAGATTCGGTGTCGCATCCATTACGAAACAATTTACTACGACGAGGCCTTTAAACCGAATCGATAAATGAATTGGGAAACAAATTATCCGCTTATATCTGTTTTTCAATTTATTTAACTATACGATGCAGGACTCCAAACACATTTTGCACTGTATCAATTATTGCCGATTTGGTTTGCATTTGATGCAGAGTTCTGGAATTAATCAAATATTTATTTTTATTTCCTCAAAATAAAGGACGACGTAATTGAATACACACAAGGCTATGGATTCGCGAATCTCCAAACGGGTGCAACCTTTACGGCGGATTCAAGATTCGGAGTTGCTTCCATAACAAAACAATTTACCACGACGCTGCCTTTGAACTTACCGAATCGATAATTGAATTTGGAAACAAATTATTCAATTATATTTGCTTTTCAATTTAGATGACCATATGACGCAGAACTCTCAACGCATTTTGCGCTGTATCAATTAACAATCAGGTTTACATTTTATGCAGGGTTCTTATTTCTAACTCAATTACTCATATATTTATTTTCATTTTCTTCAAAAAATAAAGGACGACGTAATAGAATACACACAAGGCTATGGTTTCGCGAATCTGGAAACCGGTGAACCCTTTACGGCAGATTCTCGATTCGGTGTCGCATCCATTACGAAACAATTCACGACGACGCTGGCGGCGAAGTTATTGGCGGAGAGTGATGAGTAAGCATGTATTTGATATGGTCAACATTCTATTCATGATACATTTTGAAATATTTTTTTTCGGGGGGGGGGGGGGGG
>LQRL01143552.1:12852-29875 GCA_001703475.1 Hydroides elegans
AGCGTGGTTCTCAAGGGCGCGTGACGTTCCCAGGTCGCTGACGTTGTCCACGGTGCGGAACTGCTCGAACATATTGCGCACTTCGGCGCTCGTCTCGAACATCCTATAGAAATTGATGTTGGATATGTGGCGTGTATGCATATATGTATATAATTATTTGGAATACATAATGTATAATTGAAAAATAAGTTTTATTAGGTGTAAGTGGTTTACCTCAATTTGCCTATATTGTCCACACATATTGAATGTGATATAAAATGCTAATGAGTTTTTGTTATGAAAAAATATCATATTAAATTTTAAAATCCCGTTATTTCACATAATAGATAGTTGATTTATTTAATTGGACTGGAACTTATCTCAACAGTATTGCACATAAAAACCGTTCGAAAAAATGTTTTTTATCGTAACCGTGCACAATATGATTGGAGCACTCATCTGGTTTCATACTGCCATCATTCGCTGAAGCAATAACTTCACGGTGACGTATATGGGTGTTTTCTGTTCCTTTACTCGTACATCTCGATTATGGTTGATGATCATAGGCTCAATTTACCTCGAATAGTTTTTTTTTTACCTTTAGAAATTTTTCACATGCAGTTACCTGTAGTTACCAACCATAAGTAATCGCTCTAATGACACTTACCCATCTTCAACGAAAGCATTAATTTGTCTATTGCCTGGGGAAAATGACTTTTTGAGCAACATTTCATGTAATCTATCGGAAATATGCGTGTCTTCTGCCCCGCTCACGAATTCACTCAACACTCGAACAGGATGAAAACATGTGAATGACCTTGGCGTCATCAGCCTCAACGTGATTTGTTAATATAATTTATTTTTGGTTTGTCTTACATTTTCTTATAAATAACACGAACATATCTGATGGTTGTTGAAACATTAATCAATATTAATATTCAACTGTTTAAGGACAGGTGAACCGAATCCCAAACGTAGCTAAAATAGTTATTTTTGCATACTTAATTGTGTTTAACAATTTTTAAGCCATTATCAATAACTATACAACAATATAAAATGTAATTTATCCAGAGAACAATATTTTGTTAAATTACATATCAAATATCACAAAAGGATCAGCTAGCGAACCCCAGCGATGTATCAACCAGTACGAGCTGTTCCCCCACAATATGGGTTCTCCATCACATTCAAGCTTTCTTAAGTTTCGTAATAAGTTGTAATAATAGTAATTCTGAAATTAATTACATTTGCTTGCAATCGTCCAATAAACTGCTATTGACATTATAAGATAGCTAATTTAGTTATATACAACATTCCAATTTTCGCAAAAGGTGTTCCTTTACTGTTCCAAGCTGGCTAGAAAAGAAGAAACAGTCCGGCTGACTTGGAAAGAGTGAACTCCTTTTTGCAAAATGTTATTGTTTGAACCCAATCATTGTTGTTTGTAATTGTTATGATATTCTACAATGATTTTACTGCTTTTTAGTAACAAATATTCGTCAGGTGCCCTTCAACCAAGATCCCGATGTTCCGTTGAGGCGAGATAGGAAAATGATGAATTTCGTGCAAAGGACTTTCATCTCAGCCCTGGCACCGATCGAGACCCTCAGTCGATGTGACCAAAGAGAGAAACCAGCACACATACATTTATTTATTTTCACTCAAACGTTTTGCAATATTTAAACAAAATGTGCATATATTACATGCCTATTTGAAGAAGAAACGACTTACTTGAGAAACATGCTCATTCCAGTGTTGATCATATTCGTACTGATGGCTCTCCAGCTTCTTGTGATTTCGAGTATCTCCCGTTCCGTCAAAGGAATATGAATATCAAATTCATTTTGAGTTTTAAGATATGGTGTCATTCGAGTGCTCGAATGTTTCTTCTCTGGATGTATTGGTTTTGTTATACCTGAACCCATCTTAAACGTTCTTATCATGAGTGCTTATCTACATTTTAATGTATTTCAACTGAAATAAAATCCAAGTTTTGAACCTTAGTATTTATGTCATGAAAACGAATGCACAATTGATTTTTTTTTCAGGTTGCAATGTTGTTTTCAAAACGCATTCATATTATGTAATTCAATCCAATCACACTATAAAATATTGCCTGCATCTTCTATCCACTTGTTGCTTTTCTAATTATGATTAATCGAAAAAAAATGCTTTGAGTGTTTTTTTTTATTAATATTTTAGTCCTTAATGAGTATGTAAAGATTTTGAGCACAATAATCCCTTACTCTTTAATTTTCTCCTATTTCAAGTGATCACCTTACCTCTTATACCTTTATCCAATGCAAAAGCAATATAGGTGAGCTTTTGTTGTGATCGTTGAGAGGTGGTAGACAATTAATTCGCGTTTTTGCAGCTGAGCCTTGTCATTTTACGGGATTTTCCTTTCGCAATATTGCCAAGACTTTTTTTTTCGGTTGCCTGGTTATATTAATTGATGAAATGTTACTCATCCTGTACTAAGGGATAAAAACATATTTTATATTGTCTATTAGATTATTATCATCTATCAGATAAGGGAGGAATTCGGAAAAAGGTCCATTTCTACTGTTTATTTTTGCGTATTTTATAATCATTTCTACCTTTAGGATCGATTCACTGTTACAGCTATTTTGCACCAAAACAATTGTCGTCCTAAATAAAATCACGACAAAAATATTGCGTTTCAATGATATATTTATTGAAATCCATATTGAAAGAATTCTTGAAATAAGACTTCAATGCGTAAATGCATGTAGTCTAAAGACTAAACCGGTCGCGCGTTCCTTAAGGTTGCGGCCTTCATTTACATGGTAATACCACGGGTTTTAGGCATTATCATGGAGAATATCACTCGGACTATCGTAATAAGACAAAAAAAAGGATAGCCGATTGTTCAGAGAAAATATCAAAAATATTTTCCAACTTATTTTTGATGACCCAGCCAAGGGTACCCCTTTGTTTAAGAAATTATCAGAATATATCCATTTGTATTTTGGGATAATATATCTATTTATAGACAATATAATGGTCAACAATTTATATAGATTTCGTTTCAAGTCTTTTAGAATCAATGTATTTGAAATATTTACCAAATTGTATTATATTTTGACAAAAATAGTTGAATTAAGGCAAAATTTAAAAAGGAAATTACAGACAAATGTGACGTGAAGGAACAAATTGGACTTCAGATTCGTGTTTAGCAGGCCACAATTATATAAAAACACACTCTGTGTTTCATGTATACTTTTTGAGGTGCCAATTTGTAACACTGTGATTATGATTGTTTTGAAATTTAACTTTTATTAATTACTTAAGCATAATAATGATTCAATTATATACATGTATATTAGGTCGCCAAAGACGTATTTCCCCGATACCGTGTTTCAATATTATAATAATACTTCATGTTTTGAGGGCAATACGTTGATTGCTGGACCCGAGGGCAAGGGGGAAGGACGGACCGAAGGCGCAGCCTGAGGTCCGTCGAACCCCGTGCCCGAGGGTCCAGCAATCAACGTATTGCCCTCAAAACATGAAGTATTATTTTTAATATATGCCTTTCTGATGATCTTATATGTTTAAGATAAAATAAAAGTGATTTTATTCGCGTTGCAATACCCTGTCACCCCCTCTGCTGTAAATAGAATGGTCGAGGGCCGGTTCGGCATTTTACTGCCCTGGCAGTTTCCTTATCATTTCTTTATAAAATAACTTGCAGGCATGTAATAAATCGCTTTACTCGTCATTAATATATCGAAATTGATTTGCGATAGGAAATGTCATACAGTGTATGTTCAGTTAGACCATCGCTAAAAGGGAATCGAGCGAAATCGTGCTTGGGTTGATGGGTCCTAACTGGGTTTTCATCTTGGAGGTACAATAAATGTGCTTGTAAGTATTTTTGATTCTCAATATATCACAGGTGACCACTTTCTATTCAGGTGGTCCTATTTTGGTATATGAGCGTCCCGTTAGATGGGAGGGCTTTCCCGATAGGATAAATAACAAGGACACATATTTTTTATTCCGTTTATAAATTGCTATTTCATTTTGCTTTGTTATGATAATAAAATTAAGATTTGTATGGCTTTGCACAAGAATATGTATACAATTTTTTCGGTTGGCCTTTAATGTTCACATGTAAGTGGTGAATTAATTATTGCATTAAAATCAAATCCAATACAACGATCGGGTAGTCAGAATTTATCCTTTTCTTCAAATCTATTTGTAAAGATCCTACATAGTTTTGTATATCATATTCTAAAAAGCGGAATAAGATATTTGCTCAAATATATACCGATAGAAATGTGATGTGATGAGGACACTTTGACTCAGATAAAAAAAGTGATCGTTTGTGAAAAATAAGTTTTTGGAATAACGCGTAAACGACGCCATGCATGCTGACATGTGCTATGCCCTGAAAAGTCGTCACATTGACATAACTTTAACAACGATGCGGCGTCACTCTCCACGTCGTAACTACTTTATATTCGAGTTTCAAACGTAACGACGTACAGATACGTTATCCGGACCCATATTCTCCGCTCCACTTAAGCTTAACCTTACCCTTAACACCAATGTAAAAGGATGGTGAAACATGTAAGTTTAAGGTTAAGGTTATAGCGGAGAACATGGGTCCAGGCATTTATAGGGGGCAGTTTGTAAAATGACCGAAATTCTCGAGGATATCGCTCTTTGACTTTTCTCACTTTACTGTGACAGTATATTATCTAAGGCGCATAATTTTGCACGATCAGGCTCTTTATGTTAATTCCTTTACATGTTTGCTTATCTGAATATATTTACCGTTTCCCGTCCAACAATACAATCATCTAATTAGTATTTAGACATAATGATCTCAAATCCTGTTCATGCTTTTCAAGAGTCTATACTATGACAATGAATTATTTGGTTAATGAGTATAAATAATGGCACCGAGCCATTCCGGTTATTTGTAATAGACTGGAGTTTTCTTATTTATATAGAAAAGCATACAGATAAGTGGTTTAAATATATGGTTTTGCTATGCTATAATTTGTAAAAAAAAAAACATATTAAATA
Source organism: Hydroides elegans (assembly GCA_001703475.1). NCBI lineage: Eukaryota > Metazoa > Annelida > Polychaeta > Sabellida > Serpulidae > Hydroides > Hydroides elegans. The sequence goes on from LQRL01143552.1 coordinate 17,893, forward strand.
AGTGCACAGCGTTTTGACCATGGACATCTCGTCAATGAATTAACAATGCTTGGCTCAATTGAGCATCTACCGGCATGAGTTTATATAAAACGGAACACACGAATTGTTTATTATTATTTTAATTGAGCTCAAATTGAATCATATGTATCAGGAGTAGAACAGAAATAAGTTATATACTGAAATTTAAAAATTGATAATTTATTTACAGGATCGAATTGCATTGGTGAGTTCACAAGTAGGTATACAATGGACTAATAATCTTCCTGTGAAAAAAAATATTTAGCCGACATACTGATATGTTTAGTTTGATTAGAAGAATATTGTTTTGCATTTTGTGGAAATAATTTGTGATTTAACTTTTTTTTATTTAATCGTACATGTTCTATATCCTGTAATTTCTTTCATCAAGTAAAGATAAAACCCAAATATATAACTTTTCTTCTATGCTTTTATTTTCATATTGTTTTAGGTAAACTCGTAACTTTTTCTTTATCTATCATTATTTTCTTTTGCAGCGATTCAACGCTCTGAACATGGAATCAGAAGGCACACTTAAACTGCGTTGGATAATGCCCGCCAATGTATCCAACCAAACCAAAAGGAAAAACTCGATGAATCGTCATTACGAGGGCGCAATCAAAAACATCAAAACACGCACCGAATCATTGGACCGACGTCTCAGCGTAATGCGACGCGAATCGACGCAAAACCTACTGAGTACAACGGATGACGTCACTGGTATAAACTATAACAAAGTGCGTAAGAATAGCGATTTCTCGGAAACGTACTGTCGTTTGCGACCCAGCGCGAGTAAGTCTCAATTGCAATTCGCGGCGCACCTGTGCAAGGATATCAAAACGAGGCACAGTGAGCCTGCGTTCATGTATGGAGAGCCCACCAGAGCGAGTAAGATGAGGATGACCAAATACAAAATGAGTAATCCGCATCGATAGACACTTCAAAATCAATCGAATGTATATTTGATGGCAAACTGAAGATTGCAGAGACAATACTATGAATGGATAATGAATTTATTGTACACTTTTTAGGTGGTAAACATTAATTATGATTCTTCATTTAATACTTATCAACAAAGACAGCATTTGATCATAACCGAGACTCGTACATGTATATACATAGTTCGTTCACCACTCTGTGGAATTATTTCATTTAATTATTTATTGTGTAACGAATAGTTCAAAATACATATAAGACCAAGTGTGGCGCTATGTGTCGTTGAACATCCTGCTGTTTTTATATGTAATTTTGAAATACTGCTATATAATGTTGCTATAAATTGATCATTTATTTATTGTAAGAAATGATACACTGGATCGCATATGGCTAATCAAAATCATTTCAGCCAAACCCAACATATAATTAAATCATATACGTTTTATTTTTACTTTTGCGTGTAATGTTACATTATTGTAAACAACCATGATGAGACTACGTTTGTGTGTGTTACTTTATCTTTTAAAAGCATGTAAAGCATGTTAAATCATCCATGCTTAATCATGATATTCAGTATTTTAAAAAAAGAAAACCCTCAGTAAATATTATGTACATGAACCTGTCCACAGATGGAACGGCTGTCTGCAGCGCCTCTCAGAACTGGAGCTTGAGTGGCTAGATTGGAAGCGACGGTGAGCGATTCTCATGAATGAAAATACAAATATGTTTTCACATGTGAACATTTCGAGACAATATATGATTATACTAAATATAATGTAGTATCGCCTAACAGACATATACAGTAAATAGACCACAGTAAATATATAACGCTCTATATAATACAACAGCTTTGTAGTGTATGTGTCGTTTCTATGCTTCAACCAGTTCAAAATCGCACCGAACGGCACGAATCCCGCCCTTTCTCCTCCCACAGGAAGTTTTAACTCATTTCAACTGTTAAATCATCGAATATCATACGATTTCAAATCAGTTTAGAAACAGTCTTTTAAAGAATTCTTATTTGTCATAAAGTAGTTAAACTCTCCTTGTGGCCGCTTTCAGGGGTGTTTCATCATAAATCCACATTGGTTTTAACGCCTCCCGAGCCATCAAGACATATTAAGGGCAGTGACATATTAATTTATGGTCCCTATAATATTTCATATACGACCCGAAATAATGCCCACTTTAAGAGCTTTTATACTGCATTTGCTACCTTTTCGCTCCAGAAATAACAGCAGAATTTCACTTGATTCAATAAAGCAGCAATCAATTTACAGCAAATGTTGTGCTCATAGCAAATGTGCGATAGGCAAATGCATAAAAAAGCCATAATAAAGACAAAATATCAAAGAGTATTCCTTTATTGTATGAAGTACACAACAAATATTGGATATAAAAAAGATCACAGATGTATTTTAGCTGCAAGAATTACCGTTAACGGAGTCACTGAAACGTAAAGGGTTGTATGAGTTATACCTCAAGCCAGTTTTCCTATATGGCCGAGCGTGGCACATCGATTTTAGACGCAGTGGAACATGGGTTTCTCTCGTGTCCGCTTCTTAGACCTTAATGCCTACTAAAGAAGAGCTTTGGAACTCGCAGACCTATTAATGAACAACTGCTCTTCGTTTGTAATTTGATTACCGTTACAGCTCAGGTTCATTCTGAAGATGTATTTATGGGACGTTTAGGATTTTGCTTTGATATTTTGTTTGGATAGGCAAGTGATTGAACTCGGGATTAAGAGGAGCTGGTTTATATACAAATAGGATAATTCTGTGACAAGTAAGTAATTTTGGTTTTTATCAATATAAACATTGTGAATGAAAATGATATTTTACAATTTTAATGTTTGAAAAAATATCTCAGGGTAGAAGAAGGTTATAAAAAGTATATGAAGATTGCTAATAATGTTTTTAATACATATGATAACATCACGAAAATATTCATTTTCCTATAACAAAATGAGTTTGGGGAAAAAACTCATCTATTCAAGGGCTCTTCATACTGATTAAACTTTGTTTTCATGGTTGTTTTTCTGAGATGATTAGTAATACATCCGTTAATGATCCTACTGACATTCTGCACTTTAACATATGAATGTGTTGAAAAATGAAAACCACTTTTGCCAAGAGTTCACTTTTATTGATGAGTTCGTCAAGTGTATTGTAACAAGTTACAAAAGGAGTAAAATAACACAATACATATTGGCATCAAAAGGTTAGAATCCGTCTACAATGACAGATATCAATCATGTTCATAAGTCTTCTCTTTTATCTCATAAATGTCACTGCTCAATAAAGGGACAGTTAATAGAGCAGATATTTCAATTTTCCAATATGGCCCAAGTGTTATTCCCAAGCGGATATGATTTTGAAAATAGATGTAGCCTGAAAGATGCAACTGAAGATATAACTACATGTAATTACTATCTTTTGACATGTTTTCACTTAAGGATAATTGATACATCACGCACTTACTTTAGCCCTTGCCGACATATTTTCATTAGGGATAGGGAAAGTTATCAGGCTAGAATTTCGGAACCTCGGGAAACTTGAGTAGACTGAGTGCCCACGTTTTGTGAAAAAGATAATACTGTCTATCATACGATTTGAGTAAGCTCTCTGTGATTTTTGATTAAGTATGACCTTATATAGTTTCCATATTGTAACTACAATAGGTTTGTTCCGCGAATAATCACTTTTTTATATTCATATTTTGAATGCAGAAAGAAAATTAACAAAAGAAGAAGACTTAGAGCTTCGAAATCAATTCGAAATCGTAGACGGAAGACACAATTGTGCGGGCAGAACCTTGTTGTAGCAACTGCGAAATTGAGAGGACAGCTATATAAGTTGTATTATTTTTTCAAATTCCGCAGTGATTGAAGTAAAATTCGCATGCGCCTGTCCGCACCATAACATATCTGGTCTATATGCACTTCACTTTTTTTCAGTGTCGCGGCGCCTCGGTGAAGACTTCGGGCTTCGAAATCAATTCGAAATCGTGGTCGGAAGTTTGGAAAGTATCCTCGCGGAACTGCGTGGCGTAGCAGACGATCTTAAAGTGGTTGTCAATCAAATTGACGATGTGACCAATCAAATTGAGGCGTCACAGACGTCGGGTATAGCAACGCAGGTGTGTATATATTACATGTATAATTGCACTTTTAATCTTTATGTATATAAATCTCATAAACTAAGCTTCAAATGTGTCTAATGAAACCACTTACATGTGAAAGTTTTTAATTGATTTATTTAAAAAAAAAACTATTAGTCTATATTTCATTAGTGTATGTAATAATTTCATGGTAGACTTACATAACTATTGCTGCTTTTAGAAAGCAAGATAATTCGAAACAGACAACAGTCCTAGACTCTAGATACCTAGACTCTAGGTTCACTTGTAACCAAGGGCCTGGTGTAAATCAAATTAATGCAGAGATAAACATGGTGTAAATTAAGGCACGGTCATTAAACAGTGAAAACATGATCCCGTGAGTTTACTTTTTTTTATGCACCGTAAGTAAATATGAATTTGCTTTTGCACACAGGTGAATCAAAGCAAAACATCTGCTAAATCAGAAACAGACCAAGAAAGTGAGAAGCAAACTCGTTTAACCAGACAGAGAACGTCGTTGGATAGTGGAATACAGGACTTAGCATCCCTCCATGATTACGTTAATATTGATAAATTGGGACTGGAATTACCGCTGAGACTAAGAGACAAAGTGCGTACCTCTGGCAAGAGATCTAACGAACCGGATCAAACGAGCCATTCATCATTCAAAAATATCCAGCATTTTTATCAACAACAGAAAGCAGATTATCGAGGAGACATTGGCTGCGACTACCCCACGTCGTCGTCTGCAGAGCTTTCAGTGAGTCGCACCAAAACAAAATCCTTAGACTGTGGTGACAAATGGCTGGCTAATTCCGCGCCAATCGATAATGGCCGCCCTTGTACTTCCGACAATAACAAGACCACCACCACCACCACCACCACCACCACAAAAGACATAGGGCCAACGACCTCGCATGGAGATCTTTTCACGCGGATTGTCAAGAAAAAGAAAAGGAATACTGATCATTCGCGGTCATCAATCTCAATTAGCCAGCACCATCAGGACAAAATGACCGAGCTGCATAAAACAGGGGGCGGCAGTGGTGCTTTGCATAAAAGCAAAACAGCTCCGTGTGTCACGAATTACTGTAATACTGGTACACGAGCGGATTCCGTTTCGGATATTTATGAACGCCGTTTCGAAGAACAACTAGAAAGCTTCGATACCAGTGATTCAATAAAAACTTTTAATAATCCTTTTTACTCAAAACGAGGCTGGAGTTCTTCATCAGCTATTTCTGACCCTGTTGATCTTTCAGAGCATCTACTTGAACTCGTTCACTTTGATAATGATGATACGGCATATGAATCGGATGATAATAAATCGGATGCGTCGACTATTTCGAAAGTAGTCGGCATGAAATCGAGCAATACATTCAAATATAAACTGAGACAGCAATTAGCGATGCCACGAAACCAAACTGCTGTTCCGTCGTGGAGAGTGGTCATTGAACCATAAGACTTGTGTTTTTTTTTATTTCAGAAAGCATATATGGTTGATATTGTAATATTTTGTAATTAATGGATTCCCTAGTTTAAGTAAAACATATTGCTTCATATTAAATAAGAAGGCACACGACAGAATATATCCTCTAAATTCATATTTAAGACAAAATGTTTTTGTTACAAATATTGAAATGTGTTTTTTAACGTGATTTTAATTTGATAAACATATCACAATTACTGGCAAGAAAAAAACGCAAAATCTTGTAAAATAACAAAGGAAGCAAGACTTAGTATCCCCAAATAATTATTGCCAACGCTCCATCGCGAATAGCTACATGATTGTGCATATAGTCTTCCTTTTTGAGCATTCAAATAATACTCCATGGACAACTCTTCGTGTAAGTTCAATAACCATAGCAATAGGATTTATAACATGGTATGATATTTTGCACCATAATATCTCGCTAACCATTTGATTATCATTTTTATATTTGTACTTAATTGTGTAAAATATAGGGTAATTTTTGCAATAAAGATGTCTTTTCGTTATCATTTTATGGTTGATTACGCATTGTGTATTTTTGCTGCATATACTGCACATGTGGTCTCTTGTTGCTCACCGATATGTTGCATTATAATTAGTTATCAGTAGTTTTTGAAGAAATGTGATCCTATATATTAATTTATTACACTACTTAATTACTGGCGTACACGACCCCAAGTGGCTTTGATGGGTAATTTCCAAACCCAAAACTATCGGGTCATTGAATTTTATGCGACATTTGTGTGACATTCGGTCATATAGAACGCTGTCGTAAATATTGCCACCCGAAGATATTTATTTTCGGATGTATTTAATTGTCAGTCCAATACGCGTTGATTAAATTGAGTGAATATCCATCGAAATACATTGAAAATACATGCTATAGGACTTTATTCTGCAAATTGTAATTGATTCTGATTATGAGATGTATTTCTTGATTTGAAACACAATGGGGTCGGCAAAATGTCTCGTAATTGTTGCCATTCCTGAATGGAAAGCTTTATTAAATTGTATTCAAATCTCACACTGATGTATAAACAACATGATATGATCAAAAATCTAAATGTTAAGTAACAAAACAAAGGGGTAATCATATCGAATCTAACCAGTGATTTGCAAAGTATGGACGTGTATGGTACTATTTGACTTCGTTAAAAACTAAATGGTGTTACTTTGGTAAAAGTGGGCTTCAGGTAAATAGTATAATTTTGATTACTGAAGCACATTTATGTTATTATCAATGAAGCATTTTATAAGCCGATAAAGATTTTGGTTTTTCGCCCTTCAGTTCAATCTGGCATGTATAAAATTGTTAATGAATAGGATAGAGTACAAAAGGTTGACAACAAGGTAGAAACAACATGATATGATCAAAAATCTAAATGTTAAGTAGCAAAACAAAGGGGTAATCATATTGAATCTAACCATTGATTTGCAAAGTATAGGAGTCTATGGTACTATTTGACTTCGTTAAAAACTAAATGGTGTTACTTTGGAAAAAGTGGGCTTTAAGTAAATAGTATAGTTTTGATAACTGAAGCACATTTATGTTATTATCAATGAAGCATTTTATAAGCCGATAAAGATGTTGGTTTTATGCAACCATGCGCAGCCAAAAACCGTATCAAGTACAGTAATATTCATATAAAGATTAATAAGTAAGGTGTCCACTCGTATTTGCTCAGACACCAAGTAATATCTCCGATTCTTTCATTGTTCTAATTAAACGTAAATTAATTGATAAAAGTTGCTGTTTGGCTCATATTATTACGTTTTTCATTCAGGGATGGCAACATTAACGACACATTTTTTATCATCCTACTGTACTTCGAGTAAAGGAATATATGTCCCTAACATTATCAACAACAAATGGGAGAATATCGTCATATAACGGACATTTTTCAATATATTCCGATGACATTTCATTCCTTTATATCAACGCGTATTGAAATGACAACTGTTGGGGCGGCAACATTTACAACATCGGTCTATGTGCTAATATACCCGGGAAATTGTCTTTTCTTCTAAAATGTTTAACTTACACCCGCCAGACTTTTTATAAATAGCTTTAGTAACAAAATGTTATTCTTTTAAAATATTTTGCTAGAAATACCCAATTTATCAAATTGTAAAAATCTTTGAATAACATTATTTCAATGGTTTATGTCCCTATCAATGAAATCATCCATTGAATGTTAAATGAATGGTTGATGTAACACATTTTTTCATAAGCATAGATTCTAAGACTTTGGAGAATGGTTGGAAATCATGAATGCTGGTCCACATTTATTCACAATATATAAACGTATAAAATTTTAGAAAAAAGAGTGGTCATATTTGGATTCCTGCATTTGAGGACCTCGAAGAGAAATACTACATTAATCAGGTATTCAGAGACAAAATAAAGCCAGGTCTGTAGGAATTCCGGTTTTTGGGTCATAGTGCAACGAAATTATATGATTACCCGATTGTGTATATCAGCAATATTTGCCAGAAAAAAGTTGTTGATCTGTTAAAATATGAATAATGAACATAAAATATAACGAAATTGTGGTTTGCTTATTATATTTAAATATTTGTTTGGATTATTTCATATATACTGACCGCCGAAGGATAGTATACTCGTCTCCATTAATTTGCAGGATCGGGTATTAAAAATGTCTTCTTCACCTCAAGCATAGTGCCTTGTGACAATTAGCTCTGAGTTACCTTTTAGATGTATCGGGCAGATAACCACTTCGAAAAAATCAAGTCTATTTCATGCAATCGTTGGCTGAAGGCATACCAATGCATATAGACTCAATGTTTTAATAAATGCATTTAACCCTGGTTCCCTCTGTTTTCACGATTTGGCACCAACTTATCTAGATTCGCTCTACAATAACAAAGACTTCAAAAACGTCAACCAAAGTAGCCAGGGCCCAACGCTATTCAATAAAAGGCTTCAATATACAGCCTTCAAACTCCCATGCGATTGCTCATGCTTATTTAGACTCGATGTAGATCAAGTCTAACAGTCAAACCCGAAATGTATTTGAATGTCAGCAGTTGGATCAATAAACTCGCAAATGGTCGATACCGACATATTGCAAAATATATATTACAACAGCCAAAAAACAACTCATGTTCTGTTGTAGGATTATCAATATCAAGACCGAATAAAATAGAAAATGAATTTCAACAAAAAATATATGAAACAGATTGATATTTATAGAGCGATACTTTTAGTAAAAGTAACAGTAAAATTGATATTTTTAGAGCGCTTCCTATAATATCTTAATCGCTATTTTACAGCTTGCAATCAATGTTTGAATATACATCTTAGCGACCAACACCAACATAAAAACGATAAGAAAATGACACTCTTTTCAAACTTTTAACGGCAGGTCAAGTATGCTAAAGGCATTGACAGGCGACATAATGCCATTATTCTTTTCCTCGAACTATCTCCATATGACTTACATATCAACAATACCATCACATATATTTCTTTATTATTTTGTTAATATAATATACCCTCAAAGCTCAACAATGATTGTATTCAATAACATATACTTGCTTATTTATGTAGCAATTTTGCTTCCGTTCAGAATACTCAAAAAGGTATTGTGTTCTATCGTCCAAACCATTTTTTAAAAATATTTCCTTGCATACTTTTTATATACAGTCAAAAATGTACTCATGAGACGATTTGTCATATTTTGATTAATTCCAAAAACTGCATTCAAACAATAAAGGAAAGATATTTCATTAAACAAATTAAGATAGTTTGCATCAAGGGCATTATTATTTTCATATAGAATGAATAGCCACACCTTAAGCTTATCTAGTAAGGAGAATGAATTTTCTTATGCAAATGTCTCGTTCTTAGTCGCGAAGCGAACGCATTTGACCATCAGACATTCTTTCTCCGCCGTATCCGTGGGGTTGTGCTATCTATATGCACACGAGACTTGAAATTGAGAAATTGTCAATTTTTGTCGAATTCAAAGGAAATTATTATGTAAGATGATTTCCATAAAGATTGAGATTCCAGACCGGTCTGAAAATAGAAGTCAAAAAGGCCACTAATTGCACCTTATAATAAGTATTATGTAAACCGTTTTAAATCTGGTTATAGTCACAGTTGTACCTTATAGCCTTATTATTTTGCCTTTTTGATATTGATGCAGACATCGGCAATAATGAATGTGTGTAGAAATATCTGTGGTGACATAAATCAACCTCGGCTAGGGCAACCACATAATCAAATAATAGAAAGTTGGGCAGATTGTTCGAGCAACCACCATGAACATTGCGCAAACATCAAAACAAGAAAATCAACTTACCTTCGGTGGAAAACCAAAAGAGTTATACCGAAAATATATGTTAGCCAAACATCTCTTATTATAATAGAGTTCATATCATTAATAAAACAATCTCAATCAAAACAAAAAGATATTTTTTCCAATGCATCGAGTAAAGTGTGGCTCGTAAAAATATAAAATTGCATAGGTTTCCATTAAATTCAATTGAACGTAATGAATCTAAGAGAGCGGCACACGACACATTTTTCAAATAATTGTGAATTCACCTTAAATCAAATTCACAAATAAAGTGTTGAATATAACTACATTATCAATCATATATAATAAATAGCCATTTAATAGACCATTGCAAGCGATTGTTGTCATTTTTCCAACTACCTTTTCTCGTCATTTGTTATAAAAAATAAAGAAATTAGAAACAGGTGTTCCTTAAATCTTTAAACGGTATTTTATTTTCTCAAAATTTCCAAGCCAGCTGGGATTTGCTTTGGTACACCCTATATATTGATTATGTGGAAATGAGTAAAAAAATAGGTCAACAAAGAATAAATAAGCAACATGATTTGTATAAATTGTGAAGGTTTTGCTTTTTCCACAACAATTAATTAAATTGCAAAACTCACCTATGTTTTCCTTGGATGTCATTATCTTACCCTTCCCTTTTAGTCAATCCAGTTTGAAAAAATACCCAAATCAATTTTTGGGTTATGACTGACAAAAGTAAATTATCAAAATGTATTTTGTGATGTATCTTAATATAGCAAACATAACAACAATATATTTTGAAATATATATATATATAAACTTTTTGCACAATAGAGAGTTTGTGCAATTTGGGGAAATCCACTAGTATGCCGTCAAAATTACGTAAACAAACTTGTAACACACAATGTGATTGGTTGTTTTTGTGGAATTCTAGGTAAATCCAGGCTATTTGCACAAAAATGTTATATTAGCACAAACTCTCTAATAAGATGGCAAAATCGATAAGAATACTGTCTTGTATAAAACATCCCTTTTAAAAAATGAATGGGGACCATTTTATCACACCTCTGGTTTGTGCATAGCCAAAGTAACACTAAGCCGTTGAAAACCAATTAAGAGATGTCAAAGCTGCTCAGACTCACGCTTGGGAGCGGAAGACTTGTTCGGACATTTTCTTCATCAACAACACACAACATGCCCGTAATTAAGGTAACAACATAGTGTTGAATCGATGTTATAACATGCTATACATATTTACGCAGTTTATTGAGCGATAATTTGTGTAATTTGAATTTAGCAAAAGTCACAATGACTTAATTACGTAATATATAGTTTTACGCTAATTTTGTACGAGCTTGGTATTATTTTTGAGGAAGTTCTAAGTGTTGATGTATAACTAGCGCAATGTCAGATGTTAATAAATGTTTATTTTAATAAGCCAATTAATCTATTTGTTTCAAAACTACTCAACTTACGAGTGCCAATATGCTTTTAATCACCGTCGTTTATTGTGTTTCAACTCAATGTATAAGTTAGTAAAACGAACCAATATTGTTCTGGAATTCTCTTTTCCCAATGACATAGTTTTTATTTCGCTATTATCGAGCTACCTAAATTATTAGGCCCCAACCCCTAAGGTTGGGGGCCTATAGATTCGGGGTGTCCGTCCGTCCGTCTGTCCGTCTGTCCGTCCGTCATCGATTCTTTTCCAGGCTGTATCTTTGTAACGGATGGTCATAGAGACCTGGGAATAGGCTCATATGAAAGGTCTTGGCCTGTAGATGTGCCTTTTGATAGTTTCAGCCAGGTTCGGCCACCGGAAATGGCCGAATTTGGCCAAAATGGCCGAAAATAGCGGGTTTTTCGAAACATGAGCTTTTCCAGACTGTATCTTTGTAACTGGTGGTCGTAGAGACCTGGGAATAGGCTTATATGAAAAGTCTTGGCCTGTAGATGTGCCTTTTGATAGTTTCAGCCAGGTTCGGCCACCGGAAATGGCCGAATTTGGCCAAAATGGCCGATAATAGCGGTTTTTCGAAACATGAGCTTTTCCAGGCTGTATCTTTGTAACTGGTGGTCGTAGAGACCTGGGAATAGGCTCAAATGAAAGGTCTTGGCCTGT
>LQRL01143554.1:7303-26889 GCA_001703475.1 Hydroides elegans
ACCCAAAACGAAATTACAAAAAAAAGTACATTATCACAAAATTATATTTGTATAGCAATGGAATGAAATATGTTTTTATACCATTTTCTCAAAGTAAAAAATATTGGTCAATTATAAAATTATGTTGATTAGATCAGAGACAAAATGATTGCGGCAATAAATATTTTAAAGATTATTATATAGTAAATCAGTACATATTAGAAGGTGAAAAGGGGATACACATTATAAAAGCTTCAAGTCAATATTAAGATATCAGTCCCAATGTCTCATAATGTAAATTTAAAGAAAAAGTGATTCCTAAAAATCATTTATAAAAAAGTTATAAAAATTATCAAGTTTGCAAAATATAACGAGACACATTTCGATAAAAGATTATCAAGTTTCCAAAATATTACGGGACATATTTTGATGTTACTGCTTTGCTGAAGGTCTTAAATTAGATTATATTCATTTACTGTTTTATCTATGGAAGTCGGTAATCAAATTTAAGCAAAATATGAATGTATTACTGTTTATAAATCCGAGTTATAGTTTTATCAATATTTTATATTGAATAACCATTTGAGTACACTTCCCACCTGAACATAAAAAATGCCGGTTGTTTAACTGTCTAAATGGTAGAAATGGTAGAAATTCATGGATACTTCACGCAAACTCTAGTTTGATGACGTCATGAATCTTATCAACGGTGGTTCAAATGCACATCGAAATGTCATTTTAACAGAAATCCATTGACATAAATGCATATTATATATAAAATTCGGCAAAAATGATTATGAAACCTGACATTCTGAAAGAACAAATTCACCCATTATCGCTCATTAGAGGAATCAGTTCATTTCTTGCATGAGGAAACTGATATTTTTATACACAATTTCTGAATAGTAGCAAAGCTTCATGTCTTACCAATTGTTTTGATTGATAAATTTATGTCAAATTGTGAATAGCAAAGGAAATTGACATTAAAACTGATCCGACACGTTTATGGTTTATCTGAACGAAAACAAAAGAAAGTTAATTCGGTATCGCAAATACTACCTGAGGGCATGACTTTTTTTCGGTGATGTTTTGAAACAAATTGTGGTTTATAGACCTCACAACCATCTAGAGAAATATATACAAATTTAAAATTTAGAAATAGCAATAAATTTTGTCTTTGTTTATTTCTAATGTTGAATCATTTGATTGATAAATATTCATTTTATTGATATCTTCGAACAACCTCTAATACATATGATTTATATGAAAAATAACAAATGACTGAATCACATTATATTGTTACTTGGATCTTGTTATTGATTCAAACATTGTGTAATAGCGTAGACATTTCTATTTCGGTTTGGTAGAAAACATAACTATGATACACAGTTTGAGACAATATCAACACACTTATTCATAATATAGCAAGCAGATATCGGGAACTGCTGCTTTGAAGCCCTGGGCTTCTTCGAATGTAGGCCCTTTTACCCTGAAATCTTAATAGAAGCCCATGGGCTTTTGAATGGATGGATTGGCTTCTATTCGGATGTAATAATTGTCTATATTTTTTCTATAAAAAACCTAGAAAATGATACAATTGTATATGGGACAATGCGTGTCGTTTTCGCATGACAAGCAAAAAAAATACGTTCCACTAGACAATTTAATTTCGTGACCGCAATCAGGATCTCACACAACAATAGAGATCTAATTCATAAAGTAATCTAATAAAATGGCTTTTTAATTACCGTTTTAACTATAAAATTTATTTCCTCACCTAACCACAAAAATAGGATATACATGCCCGAGGGCTTGCATTTTGATGAAACATCGAATATATTATGGTTTTAATTTCGAGAGGGCTTCAATACAGCAGTTCCCGGTACTGATAAGGGTGTAATAAAAGCAACGATAGAAGAGGTATGTCCAAGGATTTGCAATGTTCGAAAATGTTCTAAATGTTCAAAGTTGGAATTAAGGGACATATAAGAAAATGAGAGTACGAGCATGAAATGAGTCATAAATAATATTAAGATTAGTTTGATATGATAGCGTTCAAAATGTTCTAGGGTTCAAAGTTAATAAAACTATACGATGATAAGTGTAGTTTCCCCATGATTTTGACATGTTTATCAATAGGTTGATGGACAAGTGTATTTTACTATACGAACACAATCTATGGCATGCGTTCAAAATGTTCTAAGGTTCAAAGTTAAATATTGATGGACAAGTGTATTTTTCGATACGAACACAATCTATGGCATGCGTTCAAAATGTTCTAAGGTTCAAAGTTAAAAAATACAGGTGTTTGTGTAGGTAAGCATGAGAAAAGCAGGTGACTTCTCTGACTACCTGTTCGTGACTCTATTGTGACGTAATAATTGTTGTGACGTGTATGTAATGTTTTATTTATCAATAACTATTACGCAACGATAACGTTATTTTATGCATTATCTTTTATTCTCAAAGACCAATGTTATATATTTAGAACATAAAATAGATATAAAAATCAAAAGTTAGCACTATATAAACTTTCTACTTCTAAAAAGCATTAGAATAAATTTTGAACCTTAGAACATTTTGAACGTCATATCCATCAAGCGTTCAAATGAACGTTACCATTAGGTCTACCATTATGATGACATGTACCTTAATTGGTATTTCAACTTTGAACATTTAGAACATATAGAACATTTACGAACATTGCAAATCCTTGGACATGAATGCGATAGAACAGTATAAGAGATATAAGCTTTATCATGAAAATAATCATAACACTGTTTATGTCGTGATTGTTGCCGTCTCAAGTATGAAACGACAATATTATTACTTTGTTAGAGTAATGAGATACCGTCCATGGGTTTTTGTTTTAGGGGTCTATATGTCAATAATTCTTAAAATTAGCCAAACTGTATAATTATACCATGTACAGAAATTGAGAGGCCAGCATAATTCTAAGAGTCAAAAATGAGAAATGCATTGCAATAAATAAGATGACACATTAAAAGAACAGCCTATATAATCAAATGTATCCCATGACGACAATCATGACATCCTCTGTTTATGGTCATTACAATCTTGAACTACATTCTCGTTTTACTGTAGAAAGATAGAGAACTTCAACATTCAATGTCGCCGGCTACAAAGTATAATTATATATTTAAACTATAAACCATGCGCCATCTTAACAAAAACATGTTTGAAGATTGAAGTGGAAACCTGTATTATTAGATACACAAAATATGTGGAAAGGACGGATTTAACGAAAGATCATATAGGCTGACTATAAGATTCGAGGTTTTTTCAATTAGATACTAAATTACGTTGGTTGCTTTCAAGTTTTTTTTTGATAATTATATTTTAGCGGATAGCACAATGTGTATAGTTATTTTTTGGTTAAAATAGTTTAAATATGCATTTTGGCATCGTCATTTATCGCAAAACTATTATCATCTGAGGCAAAATTTAACAATTGTCCCTAACAGCATTATTTTTTTATTACATTTTTATATGTTTTATAGCAAAACAAAGTCAGAAATTCGGTTCCAGTCTGCTGAAGAAACGATAGAAAATTCTACTTGACAACCGCATTGTACTTAATGGCTTAAGTAGCCTGCTGGCTGTAACGGAAATTAATTATTATATCTAGATATCTTTTATTTTGTTTATTATACAAACCACGATTCTAAGTGATTTTGAATGATAACACATGTACAATTTTGTAGCTTAGCTCATGCTCATGATGTTTCGTTGTAATTACAAAGAATATATATATTGATAACGTTTTTTATAAATCATATACCTAGAAGAAGCTTGCAAACCTTGACCCACTAGTTGTCTCCTCAAGTCCACGGTCATCAGATATGTTGCAATTTCGCGCTTTTGGTGGCCAGCGTAGTCTCTTAGTATTTGAAAAAGCATATTATTGATCATGAATGCATTTGCTTGCCGTGATTTGGGGTCCAAAGCATTTGATTCAGTGTCATACTCATAGTATCATCATTTTGTTCGTTGTATGAACATCGAATCATTTATCTGGGCTAAGATCTCTTATGCTGTTGATTGTTAAGAATGTAGAGAATAAGGAGAATATATTGATTTTAGTTTGGGACTGTTTAAAACACCTCTAGGGATATTTAAGTAATATATAACTGATGAATATGAACTTCCTTTTCTATTGATGTGAGGCCTATCCTTAAAACGCCAATGGGCTAGTTGTATAGCCGTTAAGATTATAAGCAAAGAATCATATGATTATGCCATTCTTTGAATCTTTTATAAGCTTTATATGCATGATTCACTTCTTCCATTATTAACAATATTTTTTGCGCAGAACCTTGGTATTTTAAAAATTATAAACTTGAGGTGATAAAGTTGTGCTGTATACAGTGATTTATATTTAAACCAATTCAACTATATTGCATACAACAATATCACAAAAAGCTGGAAAACTTGAATACATTAGTCAAACTAAGTGTCTTTTTAGGCGAATGTCGTTAATTATATATTTTCTTTGTTTTGCCGTGGATACTTATACAATTCATTGACAAATACGCTAATGTTTTTTTTATGAATTTGGTTCAATGATTTTCTTGAGACACATAATCATTTTTCTATTGTATATGTAAATAAAGTTTGGAATTGTAATAACCTTATAGAAAAAGTTGAGTTGTTCTTACCGGTTTCCCGTTTGATCTATCTATATTCTAGTTTTATGTAGATTCAAAAATAGGGGTAGCAATATAAGGTTGATTAAGCGGTGTATTTATCCGTTATTTTGTTTAATAATATACTGCTCAAAACAATTAATCAATCGATGGACGGGTTGGAGGTTGGGGCCTCCCTGGATAGACTTTTGTCGCTTTTTAAAAAGATATTTTGTTCTCTTATTATACTTAAATGATTTAATCTGGATAAGGGCTATATAGAGTTACGTGCAAGTTGTTTAAAAATCAATAGATCACAGAACCCTCATTTTATTAGTAATATTTCATATCAAGCGTGTTTCATAAGGCTTTATTATGACATAAACTTCATAATGTCATTTTATTATTAAAGTTATGGTTTTGGGATTTTGTGAACACCAATTTGTGACTGCACCCCAAAAGACCGTCATCTTTGTTGGATTGTACTTCGCATCCTCGCTGGGATTGCGCGATAGATGGAAATGATCAATGCAATGAGTACATAGAGACAGGAGGTAGCCATACCACTTACTAAGGTATCAATCGGAACACTTTGACTGAGCTGATGTTGTTTTAGATTGTATTGGTAATTTGCTCAGATCGGATTTATCATTTTGATTGGGGGTGAGAGGGGGGTTCTATTCGGCAATAAAGTCTAGTTTCAATATTTCGTTTATTTCTGCTTCACATATCAGGAGATATATCTGTCTGTAATTCTGAAATACATTTTCAAATAAAAAAGAACAGTTTTCCTTAGACAAGCCGAACATAAAATCTGATCCATTATTTATTTTGAGCTGTATATAAACTATGATTCTAAGCTATTTTGAATGATAATACACGTACATTTAATTTAGATTTTGTGTGGCTAAGCTCATGTTAATGATATGACGTTGTCACTATCATGAATATATACTATTAATCATAAATACCGTTTTACTTATGCTATATACCTAGAACGAGCTGGCAAACCTTGACCAGCCAGCTGTCTCCTGTTGTTGCCATGATGTCATTTCGTGCAATTGGTGGTCAGCGTAGTCACTTGGTATTTGCAAAGGCATATTTCTGATCTTCAATGCATTTGGTTGCCGTGGTTTTGGATCCAGGGTGAATTAGAATTATGCTCATATTGTTATCATTATGTTTGTTGCTAGGATATCAAATCATTTTTTGGGGTTAAGATAGTTAAACCTGTTTAATATCTAGGTTGTGTTAAGATAATATACTGATTTTAGCAAAGCGATATGAGACTTATAGTTTGGGAGTTTCTTTAAAACCTCTAGGAGAGTTTAGACAATTTAAATGTGATGAATATTAATATCCTTTTCTATTTATGTTGTGTGATGTTTATCTTTAAAGCGTCAATTGGGTAGGTGTATAGCTGCAGGGATTGTAAGAAAATAATCATATGGTTATGCCCATTTTTGAAACGTTTATAAGCTTAAAAAATGCTTGATGGACTTATTCCTCTATTAAAAGTATTTTTTGGTTAGACCATGAGTATTTCAAATTATACTTGAGGTTATAAATTCATGATGTTCACAGTCATTTATATTTAAACTAATTCAACGATATTTCATACCGAAAAAGTACAAAAAGCTGAAAAAGCCTATTTCGTTAATTCCCTATTTTTGGTTTGTGCCTTTGGCTCTGAGACAATTTATTGAAAAATACGCTATCATTATCTGGTGACACATAAGAATTTAACTTCTTTTATGGCATATAAAAGGAACACTACACTTTGTAAAAACCTTATAATCTATCTAGTTGCACTGTTTCCCGTTTAAGGATAATCTGTATTCTTGTTTTATTCTTGTGTTTATTTCATTTGGTGATATTGGTACCTATTTCATGCTTTACATAGAATTTTGGCTAGTTTATCATCAACTATGTGGAATAAGTAAGAGGGTAATCTTCTATTGCTGTTTCGAAATGCACCGGTTTGATACATGATATGAGATGCTTACATAATACTTATACATGATATGATATGAAAATACTGATTATTATAAAATCTTAAATTACAAGTGCAGCATATCACTTGCAGTTAAACCCTGATTGTGTTTCTTAAGGTACAATAAGACATCCTGGAATATATTGATCACACGCTGTCGGTTGTAACTGTAAAGGTTCTGAAACGTTCTAAACAAAACTTACTTTTGCTTCGTTTGTGATTGCAAATAATGCAATAATAAGTTATATTTAATTCAGATTACAAGGTGCCAATCTCATGCTATTGACTATCACTTTGATTAAAAAAAATATATAAACTAATTGGTTTTGTTATAATTTCTACATAGAATGATCGTTCAAACTTAAATCCGATTGTCATTTATATCCTCCGTAAGTGCTGGTCTTCAGCGACTTGATGCATAGTTGACAGGGTTGTTATATAGGAATAATATGGTTATATAAACAAAATACTTTGAATGATAATAAACCTAATGTGCTGCCATATATTCAAGATACGAGTATGTCGTAGGTGCTTATTGACATATATAGAAGTCAAAGTTTTATGAGCCCGCTGACTGAAATGAAGAGTGTCATTTATATCCTCCGTAAGTGCTGGTCTTCAGCGACTTGATGCATAGTTGACAGGGTTGTATAGGAATAATATGGTTATATAAAGAAAATACTTTGAATGATAATAGCCCTAATGTGCTGCCATATATTCAAGATACGAGTTTGTCGAAGGTGCTATTGACATATATAGAAGTCAAAGTTTTTTTGAGCCCGCTGACTGAAATGAAGAGTTAACGAGATTTTTAAAATTGTATGCTTTTTATTTATATGGATTTAGACAAAAAAATGGACTTTTGCCAGCCAACTACTATATTTCAAAGATATTCATACCATCAGTAAATAATGAAGTTGACTAAGTAATGTTCATAGCCTATTAAACTGACTTTGTTAGCGAAACATATATACTTGATTTTTCTATGATCATGTGTGATGACATTTTCAATTATCTGACCCTTGCATTTGGTCATTTACCTAGACAATGGGGATACATTTTATGTTATGTGTTACTCATGCTACGCGTGGGATGAAAAGAATGTAGTCAAATATTAATAAAGGACTAAAGAATTATGAGATTTTTATATATAAATAACAAAAGCATTTGTTGTTGATATATTAATAATAAGAACAGTCGATAGACAAAGACGAAAACCATTTGAACCAACTCATTATTTGACCACACAACTACCATGGATAAGTCCATGCCTGATAACATTTGTTCAAAACAGGATTTCTTTTTTATGTATGGTAAATCATTCGTTATTTGATTCTTTAAAACATTTCAAAACATATAACCAATGGCTTAAAGATGCATCTTACGCAATTTATGTTATTTTTACAAAACCGCGGTTTTCTATACCGTTCCATGCTATATGATTATTTTAGTATAATAATTATCAAATTAAGTGATATTACACGCAAGCCAATCACATATATGTTGTGATCAAACACCTTATGCATATACCAGTATTTCTCAAAGTTCGCCACATTCTTATTAAAAAAAACATGACTGGCCGTAAATCTATTCAATTGTCTGAATCGCTGGATTGGTAATCATATGAACTATCTTCACTTTCGCTTATTGAGTCATTAATAGTGTCTTGTAATTCGAAAACACTACTGAAATTGTAAACCGACGTTGATCTTAAAGTGTCCCAAAATTCATGTCCCTCCTGTCGCAATGCACGAAGCCCGCGAGTAACATCTTCTTCCCTGGAGTCTGGAACGTAGAACGAACCCGTCATTGCCTTTCTCTCAGCAACTGTAACCAAAACCAATTTTGACATTTTTATCAAATATATAATAATTTATTGAATAATGTCTCTGAATATCAAATCTAAATACGATTTAGACTGGTTACGTATTCAGGATGAGTTCATTGGTATAAGCTAGTGAAGAGCCAAAGTTGGGATCTGTGAGCCAACGTATTACCTTATAGTAAAATATGTACAAGGCTTTATGTTTAGCATAGAAAGATCGTAATATATCCACTTATGTCGACGGATAAATCAATAAATATTGAGTTAATATATATCCTTATACTGGCGTACCAATCAATATATCAAGGTAATAGCTGGATGGGACTGACTTGGAAGGGAGGCTGTGTAAGATATCTTATAACGCCCACTCGGCTAAACCAAAAGCTTGTTAACATGTATGCTCAAATTCAATAACTAGGATATATCGGGAAAACCTTACGATAAAAGTATTTTGAAGTTATTTTGTTTTTGTAAATCATACAATATCAAGCAAACGCTTGCCGCAAAAAAATCATATAATATCAGGCGAGCGCATTGCTTACATGTTATCTAAATAGGAATAATATTGAGGTATTTACTATCATATAATACTATAAAGTTAAAGCTATAATAGCGATTGTTCATGCAAACACCATTTGATAATTATCTCTAGTCAGCTAGATTTATATTCTAAGATTTTTACTGATAGTTGTTATTACAAAAAAAAGTACAAACCATCTTTTGAAAACAATCTTTAAAGGGGCCAATTAAACTTACTGTAATGTATCTGCAGCTCCTCATTCCATTCCATGCAGGTCCCACAATGAAGCAAAACGTCTTTCATCTCGCGCTGCAGTAGGTCAAGCTCTTCCTCTAGTCGATCACACGACGCCTTTGCGTGTAGAAAGGCTATCTTTGATTTCAACCCAATGGTACCTTAAATATGAATAAATAAAACAAACATGGTATAAGGACTAAAAACAATATGTAACTACAGTCAAAGATTTAAGTCGAAACATAATCTAGTAAAAGTATTTAATTAAACCAATCCAATCAAATTGTGCAACTAATTAATAAAAGTGTTTTAATGACAGGGGGTTACAATATCATTACGTTTGTATAGCAACGGACTTTATAATAACTTAATAACATTCACAAAAAAATTATAATCTAAACAATAAGACATGTAATTGGCCATATATAATTAATTGTTGCACCCAAAAGAGAGTATTACCACGACATTTGATAATCCTACTAACAATATTATCAAATCTCAATCACAACCTATGTATGATGGGCTAATAAAACTTTAACTGATTAGAAATGAAACAAACCTTCTCGAATCCAGGGCCAGAGCGTCAACTCTGTTGTGCCTTCTGGAATAGGCTCTGTCCCAACTGCTGTAGCTGTTGCATTGTAGGTTGTGACTCTATCATGAAGCTTCTGTCGAAGACGCGCTATCTGTTTAGATAACCTCAATCGCTGCTTGCTTGAGTCTATAGTAATTGTTAAAATTGAAAAAATATTACATAAACAATTGTTTTGATACAATTTTGTACAATAATAAGCCTACGACTTTTGAGGTATTAGTTCATAGCTAAGATACAAACTATGACGAGCCAAGGTTAAACTATTAGGGGCATTGATTTATGAGAATTTGGAATTGGAATTATGTTAAGCAAAGCAATTCTAAACGTTTAAGTAATTAAAAATGTTATGATACATGATGTAACTTCACCTCTGAGATTCAACAAAATTAGTTTATAGTTAATAACATACCATGTAGCTTATACTTGTCGAAGTTCTTCTGCCGTATTTGTGCCGAAATTTCCTCAATGTCATTTTGCAATTCTGCCTGTTGACCTGTCAGCAGGAGAAGTCGACCTTGTGTTTGTACTTCATCTATGCTTTTCTCCGCAGTTAGTCTACAATTGTGTATGCCAAATTGACGTAATTATACTAGTAGAACGCATTTTTAAAACGAACTCATGTATAAACATGTACGGATTAAAGAACGGTTATTTCTTGTTTAAGAAACAGTCATTAAATAGAAACTATTTTAATTAAACTTAATTTCAATTTCAATATAATTTAGTATTAAAATAGTATTGAAGTTGTATTGTTATCCTATTATTTATTTATAGATATCGATTCATATAATGTTACCCGTTCTTCAATACACTGTAAATTTAGATGAAGCTACCTTATCTCTAAGTCTTCGCATCTCTTGCGCTTGTTTTTGACGTGCTTAACTTTTGTGGAGTTGATAGCCAACAGCTCGTTAGCTGCGAGGTCATTTCCTAGCGCCTCAACCTGGGGTAGAAGATTAAGTTGTTGTTTAAGTAGGAAGTATTCGGCTGCCTCTGGTAGGGCTGACTCCTTTTTGTTTTTCGCATCTGTAACAATAGGCAACCAGAAGACATTATTTAGTTTTCAAACACTCATTACAAGGTTAAATAATTTTAATGTGAAATAAATATTACCAATTTCATGATCGGTCATATTTGTATAGCAAAGCATACATCAATATCAATATATGTTATCTATTCAATTATATATTCAATTACTTAGAACATGTATACTATATTCAATTACTTAGAAATTGCATACGTAATGTCAAATTTGTACGACATACTTTTTGCTACTTCCTTGACTTCTTCGCAAAACTGAACGACATTCGTATCGGTGACGTTGTGTTCTTCCATAAGACCAGCAAGCAATGAATCCGACTTCTTTTTCTCACATTTCATCTAAAGTAGTAAAAATATTTATTTATTTATATAACTTTGTTAAATCAATGCATTGGAAAACAATATGTCTATTAATCGGAACTATCATTCTAAAGACCAAAATATTATTAGCTTAAGAATCAAACTCAATAATATCAGGCACAGGCAAATAAAAGAGGTGAAGTATAGCAGACAGTGGGATCAACGTGATGTATAGATGCATAATATATGACACATATCACTTTCTCAAAGTAGTTGATAATTTATGTCATAGGCAAACAAAACTTTTTTTACTGGTTTTACGTTTAGAGAACATTGACTGCCAAAACAAATTGAAAGGTTAGAATACGGCAATATAATTCGAAACTGTAATAATTACTATATAATCTATGCGAATAATAAAAAGTAAATTTTGAAAACCTTAGAATAGCGCTTTGCAAGAGAAGAACCCAATGCCTTGATTTTAGATTTGTTCCAAACCAGAGCGGCGGTGGTCAAGGTGCAGTGTCGAGCTAAAAGATAGTAAAGAGTACATGTATTATTAATTATAAGATGTTACACGTCCATCGTTATGAATCATTTGAAAGAGTTTATATTAGTTGAAAATATGTTTATAAACAAGTGAGCGCAATTAATGCATTAATCTATGTCAATCGAAAAGTTTTAGCATGGCAACGCTTCAAAAATAATGTTTTAATATTATATTTATTGTGGCACATTTATATCTTTATATAGATATATTACCTTATATATAACACTTTGAATCCTTACTTGATTTGTTCATTCGTTTGGTTGTGAAACCATATCGAGATATATTGGAGTTGACGAGCTCGAGCTCCTCTCCTGTGGTCATGGCCGCCCCTTCTTGAAGACGTCCTCCAAATAATATCTAAAAGAAATTATAATGAACAAACTATTGATGACATGTTTGCTAAAAGGTTATACAAAATCATATTAAAATTAAAAAGTAAATACAAAAGTTGATCAAAAAAGGTAGAAGACAACATAAAAAAAGTCCATGGACGCATCGAGTCTGTATGTCCTTGCATTCGTGAGTAATAGAGTTCACGAAAAGGTGACGGTCGAAAGACTGACACACAAAAAAACTGACATCAAAGTCGCGAACCGTCAGGTTAGGGCTTAATACGCATGACGTAGAGCTTCGTTGTACCTGACAGGGCCAATCATGTGCCTTGGCATGCATGACGCTCAAAAATGGTTTAGTTTGTGTAGCGGGTTTTGCTGCAGGAAATCGTTCTGCTAACTTAATCAACCATGGATAATACCTGCAAATCACATCCTGAAAGAGAAGAATATATACGAAGAATAGTTTTGAGCCTCAAAAATAGACACCCGTTGTTGCCCATTTCGATTTATTGTTGCATGTGGACAGAGTGAATCGCATACAGATTCGATGGAATACATGTAATATTGTAAGGTTTCGATTATCAAATAGGCAAACTAAGTAAAACAATAAATCATATTGCTATGCTCATGTTTACATTATGGGCGTTATATAAGTATTTACAGCAAAATATATAAGCTCCCACCATTAACTTACATTAGCTGATTACCTATAGGTTGTCATTATACCACCATAATAAAGATGATCTAACCTGACAAAAGAATTGCATGCACGTCTTGAGCAGCTCCATATGTAAGAACAGAGGGTACGCAAAAATTTCCCCTTGATGCATGTTGACTGCCTTGTATAAAATAGTGTGTCTGCAGCATCCCATGCATAGACCGGTCTCATCAAGAGTCGACATCGTTTTTGAGTGTGCCTTCGCTGCTTTCCAATGAGTGTCTCCGCATGTATTGGATACCTTATTAAATTGGTACAACAATGATAAGACATATAGACAACTGTTTCAACAGTTAAAAGGATGCATGATGTGCCTATCATATAGTAATACTGTAGACTGAACCTTATTACCTCATTTTATAATTTCAAATAGTTAAGCTTGTTTTTATTCAATGAATTAAAATACTGAAAGCTGAAACTAAGAACGTAAGGAAGGATAAGAAAGTGGCGAGTTCAGAGTCATAAGACTCAGCAATCAGCTAGTTGGCTTCAAAATACGAAGTATATTAACCATGCATAATTATTTTATAAGCTGTGCTTTTTCTAAAAAAAAATGCTTTCAAATTTCAACTTACGTTGGAACATGATTGTCTAGTTTGCCGAACAAAGCTATCGACCTTATCGTCGTTTGCGATAAATATATCTCCATAATAAAGTTCATCACTCCTAAAAAGAAGTCATATATATCATATAACTAATTCAATTTAGTGCACGAGGCGCGGATACTTTAATGGCCAAAGCCTGAAACCTGATGTGGGGAAAATGTAGTGTTGATCTAATATACAAGGATGAACGTAGTAGGGCAGTCGCCGCGGGCGCGCTACATAATACACGCTTGGTACTATATTTATACATGACCGATAAAAAAATGTTCCAGACATATTTTATGAATAAATCAGAATGTGAAGAATGAGATATTCATGAACCATTAAATATAAAACAAAATATTTCCTAAATCCCATTTAGGCCAACCTTGAAGTATGAATATATCATTTATTTCAATGTGAGGGGCAAACTATTTCTTTAGGGCTGAAACATATGATGAAATGATACATTCACACTAGAAAAAATACCTTTTGTTGTATGAATATCGATAGACTTTTCGGTTCCCATCAACATGACATGCGTGCATATTTCTTGAGCAGGCCGGACACACCATCACATCAATGCCTCGCATGCGATCTAACTCATATTCATTATATTGCCACTCGCGAACCGCATCAGAAAACAGGACAGGATCAATGTAAGAATGCTTAAATTAAGAAGGAAAAATATTTTTTAATGCAGACATTTTTATACATTATGTCCTAATCCAATATGTAATAATCGTAAAACTGATTTGACCAATTTGAATGAGAAAATATTAATCATAAACAAGTAGGGTCAGTAAAACTGACTATGTCCCCCGACTGCCCAATCGATGCAACGGCATTTTAAGTCGCACTCATTTTGACCAAGTCGTACGACCCCAAGTTTGGTCGCACGACGAAACAAATACCCAGGTGCACAACTTCAATATATATTCTTTCATTGTAGAAAGTTGCATTTGATTCTGCCCCGTAGTTGTGGAGTTCGGTCGAGGAATAGAAAACTCCAATTTGTGTTGAAATTCCTCACTTTTGACTAGGTTGTGCGACCCCAATTTTGGTCGCACGACAAAACAAATACTCAGGTGCACAACTTCAATATATAGTCTTTCATTGTAGAAAGTTTGATTCGATTCTGCCCAGTAGTTGTAGAGTTCGATCGCGGAATAGAAACCCACCTGAAAAGTTGCCGGACGGACAGACAGACGGACCCGGATCCAATTGTCCCTAGGGGACTAATAAAATGATAAACAGCTAGGTAAGTAAAAACTATATTTATAGTGACAAATTTGTTACTTAATTTAATGTAATTTGTTATATATTTTACCGATCCATTTCCTGGGCACAGTGATTGCAGGGTGGCAATGAATGCACGGGCTGACACACCAGGTGATTCTTTTTTCATATTCGAAAAGATAGTAAGGACGTCTTGGTCATAAAGAATCACACCTAGAAATGATATTTATCAATTTGAATTATTAGAATGTTAAAAAGATTGACACCGGTTACTGTAAAACAGTTTCTAAGAAGTGAAGTGATTGGAAATAAGAAAACCATGTACGGGAATGCATTATTTCTGTTGATATATGTTTTGAAATTTAATTATTGCCATAATTTGACATGATGTACCGTATATCTACCTTCTTTTAGCTTAGGACTTGCTGGCCAAAAATTGCCGAAAAATATATCATGCATTGAAGGAGAAGCCATGTAACCGCACTCGCATTTATAATATGGAAGATAAATATCATGACGTCCTAGGAAAAGGAAACAAAGATGACACAATAAAATCGCCATAGCATGATTCGATCGATAAAACAACAATGCTGGATCCAATAAACTCCGAAATGTATTTTTTAAAACCTATATTGTTTTTTTTTTCTAAAGGTAGCAGATTTTATAGAGCTTTGGCCAATAACGTACAAACCGCGGGGATCGAACAAATATAAAACGTTTCGAATGAACATATTTATCATATTTAATGTTGAACTTTCAATGTCACCGCAATGTGAAGTGTTAAAGCATATTAAATCAAGTAACTCTTGTTACACATGATTTCCAATATTTAACAAATATCATATGATGGGCAAGCTTTGTTTACCTTTCATTGTTACAACAACGCATGCGCAAAACGGGTTAGGCTGAAGAATTACATTGCAGTGGTGACAAATATTCGATATACAGCTTAGGTACGAGTCTAAAAAAAATATTTGGTAAAAATTATCGGGATTTAATTTGAGTTACACATCTCAAAATAATAGCAAAGGCACTAGTTCATCGGATCGAGACCGGTATTTTTTCGCGGTCAGATTATTTTTGGCCGTCTGGTTTTTTTTCGGGCTCGTGTAATTGTTTAACCAGCCTGCAGATTTTGTTGCAATTCGCTTTTCTCTAGTCAAAAGGTCTATTCGCTCCCGATTTATCACCTGCACAGTGAAACAGTCGCATTACGCATGGGCGACTTGTCATATGCGATTGATGAAAAAGACCATTTACGGTTTCTAGGCTTCCATTTCAGCCCTATATCAAGTCTCAACACTGATCAGCAAATTGAGTTACCCAAAACATGTTAAAGACAAATCGATTATGAAATGAGATACTACTCACAAGTAGGCTCGATGATAATTGTATCTCCATCTTTAGCGACACGCATCGCCGAAGGAATTGGTTTGTACATATTTGGAATCCATGCGTCACGGCGATGAAATGGTTGAAGTCTGTGTGTTTCATCATCACATTCATAACATATGTACGGAGCCGAGGAACATTCAAGACTGCGACATCTGCAAAAATGATGAAAAAAGTAAGCATATAATCGATTATATCAAACAAAAGAATAAACATTAATTTAAAAAACATTAAACGTTAGTTGTGCGAGTATATGCTCTTAACCAGACGATAAATATATGGGTTAGAAATTACCCATTAATATGGATTAGAAATGTGGTATTTGCTCACGCCCCCGCTCCTCTGGGCGATAGCGTTTTAAATAGAACGCGACACCCTATAAGACTAACTGATTCATGGTCTATTATTTGATATCGTTAATTTGAATTCGCACTCGCACGATTGAGCGAGAATGGAGCAAAAATCTTCATAGCAGCCATGTCCATTAATTAATACAAGAGCAAAGAATATTTAACGTCTGCTCATTGACTATTCAACTCTTCGGATATCATTTTGCATAAAGACACACCCTCGCCCAAGTGGGCGATTTTCCTGAAAAGAAATACAATCAAAGATGGAAACCAAACCAATAAAAAGCTTGTTCACTGAACGCCACGCTTTACATCATTTGCTTTTTCACCGTTTTTTGCTGAGCTCGCACTCGCACAAATGGGCGAGCAACTTTATTAAAAATCAATACATTGAAACCTAAATGTGTTGAAGCTCAACAAACGAAAGTAAGTTTTTATATGAAAGAGTTTGTTGTGTTTCTAAGCCTGTATTGATATGTTAAGCCAAGCCGTCGCCCTCGCCCAGCTGGGCGATATCAGAGCGATTGTTTTAAAACATTAAATAATAAAAAAAAGAAAGCATTGAATAAAATCAAACAAATATTATGATTAAATGAGAATTAAATATCGTCAATTTTGAAGTTAATAGTATGTTCTCGCCCTCGTGCAATTGGGCGAGAAGCTTGGGTGAGAAATTTTCCATATAAATCTTAGCGCGAAATCCTATGAAATAAGTGTATATGTTCTTTAGGTCTTTAGCATACAAGTCACTGGGCTGTGTTTTGTATTGCATCTCTCTGTTCTCGCACTCGCCCCATTGGGCGACCGTCTTGGAGATACATTTATCCTCACTTACCTGATATATGAGCATATTTTTCAAGATAACAGGTATTATCATAGGATATTTGGCTAATAATGCGGTGCTTCAGGATATGACGTTTGCCCCCGCACTCGCCCAAATGGGCGAGAGCATTGAAATACAATGAATGGTTTGCAATTAAAATTCAAATAAATTAAGTCTCATATTTTACGCAACGCCATTTCGTTGTTCTTCAAATTTTCAAATCTAGCTCGCACTCGCTCATGTAGGTGAGAGACTTTAAGCATAGTATAAACGATTACTTAATTAAAATGGGCGATTTCTTTTTTTTTTCAAATATGTAGTTTATATTGTGTTTATATCTATATAAAGCAGGTCAATAATTTCGTTATCCTGCCAGAATAGTTTGCTTCAAAATGCAATGAGGTATTGATTCTCGCCCTCGCACAAAGGAGCGAGAGTCGCTTTAAATTGTACAAGCATATCTATTCAGTGTTATGTCTAAACAATACATATAGTTGTAGCTTGACAGTATGAATATTTTTTTTTACCTTGCAATACCACCGGAACAACATCAAACTTTATATTGCCCGGGTGGTACGTTCATTAATTTCTTTTTTGGGAACAAACAACGTCATGTAATAAAAGGAATACATTCTTATTATTTTTATTCGAAAAGTGTTCATTCATTAGAATGAAAACCATATAGAAGGGCCCTTCTGTCAGCGTGAGCGTGCAGGCGTGGTAGCGTGCCGGATCCTTAGCGTGCGGGCGTGGAAGCGTGCGGGGCCGCGAGCGTGCGGGACCGTGAGCGTGCAGGCGAGTGAGCGTGCGGGCGTGGGAGCGTGCGGGCGTGGGAGCGTTCAGAAGTGTAAGCGTGTGGGAGCATTAGCATGCGAGTGTGCAAACATGGATGCGTACGAGCATGCAGGTGTGCGGGCGTAAAGGTAGGGCCGCAAGCATGTGCGTGGGACCTTGGCCAAAATATAACATGCGAGCGTCAAGCGATGAGCTTGCGATCGAGTGATCCTCAAATTATTCATGACTATAAGTAATAAATATAACGATCATTATACATTTTGCTGAATATTTTAAGTTGTGGACTTTTAAAATCATGTTTTAAGGGGATTGAGCGATTCGATATTTACCTGATCTGAGCTGAACGGTCACAGTCTTTTTTCATGCAAAATAATGGCGGAGAGTCTCCATGAATGATGATGTTTTCTCTGGCTATTGCAGCTCGGCACTCCGACCATTCGTTTGACCGGCGATCTCTGCGATTAGTCCAGTTGCTTGTGGTGTTGGCTTGAGATGTGGTTTTTTTCAGGTCATTCATTAGCTGTAAAAGCTCGTCATGAACTTCGTCTGAAATAAATTGAAATCATATGATAAGATTTAAGCTAACCCAGCTATTTGGTATATATTTAAAATTCTCATTAACAATTTAACGACTCCTTGTTCAGAGAAAGCATATGCATTTGTTAATCATTCCCCGTTAAAAAATATCGTCAATTCTAGCCCATAATAGCTCATGCATCGAAAACCCGCTTTAAGGACCTTTTTTATGGGCCTATTATGATGCCTCTGTGTCCTTTCGTTTAAACGTTATAGCGTGTAAAAACAAGCAAGGATAGACAAACAGACGGACCGACGGTAAGACGATTAACCACATTTTATGGGCACCCAATTTCAGGGTCGGGCCCTTAAAACAAGATTACCCCATAATAAGTCAATGATATATTGTTTACATGACGCGGTCTAAATAGACATGTCCAGATAAATTTGTAGGCCTAGGATTACCTTAATTAACCAACCTTGATTTTGGTGTTCATTTTCAATATTTTCACCTTTATCCTCTGTAGAAAATGGGTTGATATTTCGGCCTGTCGTAACATCTTTTTTTCCTGTAAATAACAAAGTGAATAAGAGCTATATTCTAGTTTTGATTATATATATCCATCCACTCAAATCAATACTAAATTTGTCATTTTAAATACATTCTACTATTTTTCATATTTTTTGTTGGAGCTCTTAGCCAAATATATATTGAAATATGAATCAATATAGACATGCACCATGTTGATATACTCTTTACTGTGACCATTATTCATCAGTCTTTTATAAAGGAGAAAGGATATAGACTATACTTATTTACATTAATAGATTAGTGTCAAATGTAAACTTATTGATTGAACTAGTCATTACAAGTTCTATACGCGAGGGGTAAAACAATATGCATTCATGATTCAATGTATCCCATTTCAGTAGCGTATTTATATCCCATTTACATGTAGACTTTTTCTAAGCATGAAATATCCTACATAGAAAACGTAATGCAAAACCGAAGATATGAAAAAATTCCTTCTGCTCTTGGGGCAGGCGGTTCTAACTATTCTGTCATCCCGAAAGTAAAACCGCCGGCCCGAAAATCAATTAGTTAGAACAAATTAATAAAAATAAATTCCGGCCGGTCGGGCCGGTGGGTT
>LQRL01143560.1:0-11239 GCA_001703475.1 Hydroides elegans
GAATGCGGGATGACTGCATGTGAGGGGGGGGGGGACGATTAAATGGAATTAGAAGAGGCGGATCCAGCAGTGGGATGCGTCTCTGATTGTCGAATCCCATATACGAATACATCTGATTTGCCGACGAAAGCTGTCATAAACTTTTA
This sequence comes from Hydroides elegans, assembly GCA_001703475.1. NCBI lineage: Eukaryota > Metazoa > Annelida > Polychaeta > Sabellida > Serpulidae > Hydroides > Hydroides elegans. The sequence goes on from LQRL01143560.1 coordinate 147, forward strand.
AAGGATAGGTCCTTTACCAGAAATCCCTGGTCTTGTGCCATTTTTGTACTATATCATCCCTTCTCATGATGCACACGTAATGCTGTAATGTGTCTCATCTCTCAAGACTGTGCTGAGGTCGATTAGATGAATGCCCGATGATGAAAGGATCTGCAATCTATGCCTTGTATATTAACAGGTTCCTCAAAAATAACAAATGAGGAGTTTCTATGGCATTGTGTAACATTGGAACTATGCATAGGATTCAAGGTTTATTCGAATATGCAATAATTTGGTCCTGTTTAGAAATTTGATGATCTACATTCTATGCAATGTATATTAAAAGAAGAGTTTCCTAAACAAAAAGCGAGCGAACAAATGTGGCGTTTCAATGTGAAATGCATTGTTTAGTATTGGAGAAATGTACGGTATATATTATTCACAGTATCAAAATATGCAATTTAATCAGCTTTTTGTTTTAAATCAATTTTCGAAGGTTAAACCAGCATTTATTATTTATTGTATTAAACTATTGTAACCTACTGTAATTCGACTGGAAACCTATTCTTTTTTAGTTTTAATATGTTTAGTTTCAAATTAAAGACCCGTTATCTACATTGTAGTCTGACGCAACCGTGTGTTTTTCAAGCACAACAGGTATGCAATTATTTGAAAGTATTTTCCAACATTTTTTGCTATAACAAATCCAAACAAGGAAGGCTGATTTCGGCAACGCGTCTACAAAATACACCCAACACGATTTTCCTAAATTGGTTTGTATGAAAAATCTTAAGATGTTCCTCGGAAAAAATGTTATCTAGCTGTTCACAATCATGAAACATATATTATTACATGGTCAGGGTGCATCGCTTGAAGAAATGATAAGGAAATGCTAAGATGTAATATTTCTGTGTATTGCACCCGAATTATTTTCCGATTGCACTTCCGAAATCAAATTTTCATAATAAAACAATAATAAACATGAATTAATGTTTGAATAATTGATTTCACATATATTCTTTTCTTATATTATAGGCGTTACATTTCATAATCCACCATGATTGTATATATTATTAAACGCCCAATTATTATCGCCCACCATGACATTGCAAAAAATAAACTTTTTTTAGTATCGATTTTCTTTGTTATTCCATATAATAAAGGGAATACAATACTCAGATTCAATATTGTAAGGTGTTTATTGCACTCAGGGGTCAAATTGGATGCACTCAGCCTTCGGCTTCGATGCACCCAATTTGACCCCTTCGTGCAATAAACACCTCACAATATTGAACCTTCATAAGGTATTCCCATGATATTGTTAAATGCTGCCATTGTTTCCTTCGATCGCCGCGAAATTGTTAGACATATTTGTATATTTGAAATATATAAGTTATATATTTTTGGTTTTCTTTCTAAAGTTGGAATAACAAGAAACTACCGGGTACTGGGCCGAAAAAAGTGTTAGTTTGTGTTTTAATTATATAAAAAAAAACTATGGAAAAGAAATTAAGTTTTTAACTTGGGGTGGTCTATTTAAACATACTTCTTATCAATGATAGAAATTATATATAGATTTTATCGAATAAAAATCCATTGACTGCTCCTTTTCGTTTTTGCTCTTACAATAGTAAACAATGTTAGTGTTCGGGGGATTGAATTTAAGGTGTTTTTACACATATCGCTTTGCGATATCACTCCTCTCAGCACGTTTTCGACACGCGTTACTCAGTGTTGAAATGAAATCCTAGAAATTCACCTGATTTTTTTTCTCTCTCTCGAATTCTTTGGGTGTAATGGAGTAGAATGATAGCGGTTATGCCGATTTGGAAAAGTCAAAATAAAGCGTTCTTGGTGAAATAAGAGTGGTAGTGCTGTTGTTGAGTTTAATTTTGGTTTTAAAGAAAAGACAATAAAGGGCGAAAAACATGGGGCGAATCTAGAAAATGTTCCACTGGGGACGTCAATAAAATATATAAGATCAGAATGGGGTGAGGGGGAATATATATATTTTTAAAATATGAGGGCGGGGTTAGGGCTGACGCGATTCGCTTGGTGCTGATCAACGCATAAAAAGTGATGAATCTATCTAATATGCTTCATAGGCCTATTGAAGGCCAACTTTAGTCCAGAAATGTGATATTAAATATTCCAACAATATCAAATCTTCTCAATATTTCAAGTTTGACTCTTTAAGATATAATAATTGTAATGAAGATTTGCCATGTTCGCATGGACCATAACATATGATAAACCATAGTGTTTTCAGTTTCCGCAAAATGTGTTCAGTTTCAATCAAGGACTACCTCATATATTGATACATCTCACTACATACAATTAGATCATTCCAAAGTCCATTTTAAAAACGCAATCAACACAATCAAGTAAGTCAACTAAGGTCAGCAATGGAAACTAGATCCGTTGATTAGTGAACTCACAAGGATGCTACGAACTCTGCATTATAATCACGCAATTACGACTAGTATATTGTTTGCGAGAATGCCTAAACATATCCATTGTACATACTGGTGATTTACATTTTCTATTAACCTCCTGATCCGGGATCCACCATATATATGTTTGGAAGAAAAGCCACAGCTTTGGTATTACGTTAAGCATTTATCGGTAAAGATAATTCAACTACATGTAACTTACATGTATTTTCTAGGCCGAAATTCACCCTGTTTATAGATTGTCCGTATGCTAGAACATGTAACATGACTGGTAACTTAGCTTTTCACAATATTCCGGTAATGGGCCTTCATATCTGGGAGGAAAAGCCACAGATTTTGAAATTGCATGAAGAATTCACCCGTAAAGTTTGGTTTGCACGAAAAATATGGTATCTTCTTTAACGAAAAGTAAGTAATCACCGTAATGCATGGATGCCTTGGTGTCACTAATGTCTCAATGAGTCTAATAAAAGAAATGTAGTGAATGGCATGCACCGTTAGCAACCTTATGCACTGATAGTTAGTACCTTTATGCATAGAAGTCTTGATCAGTTGGGTCTACCATCATCCCAGTCTTATTAAAGAAACAGATATTTGAGTAAGAGTAAAACGCATATAAATTAAGAACCTTTATTCACGAAAAGTAGGTTAGCATATTTATGCATAGAACCATTGATCATCTGGGTCTACCAATACGCTCATTGGGTCTAAACAGACACTGACAGCGGCAAATGCAGGATCCAGGTAAAAGCAGAGCGATTTGCTGCAAAGACCGATGGTATGTTGCGGTGTGGTGTAATCTCTTTTTAAATTTGGATTGGACTCGGAAGTGAATTAAACTAGGGATTGTCCCCAGGATTACTGACAGCGGAAAATGTAGGATCCAGGTAAACGAAGAGCGATTTGCTGCAAAGACCGATGGTATGTTGCGGTGTGGTGTAATCATATGTTTAATTTGGTTTGGACTTGGAAGTTTATTAAACTAGGGCTTATCCCCGGATTAGGATTTATCCAAGATTTTAGCTTATCGAGTTTTGATATAATGTTTAATCTATAGTGGTGATATGTTGCGGTGTGGTGTAATGTCTTGTTAAATTTGGATTGGACTCGGACGTAAATTAAACTAGGGATTGTCCCCAGGTTTATTGACAGCGGAAAATGCAGGATCCAGATGAAAGCAGAGCAATTTGCTGTAAGACTACTATCATACCGATGGTATGTTGCGATGTGGTGTAATAATGTGTTTGGATTTTGGTTGGACTGAATTGGACTTGAAGGTAATGGGTCATAGAGCGGCAAATGTAGGATCCAAGTAAAAGCAGAGCGATTTTGCTACAAAGAACTATCATACCGATGGTATGTTGCGGTGTGGTCTAATCTCTTGTTTAATTTGGAGTGAACTGGATTGGTCTAGAAGGTAATGGGTCAAACTAGAGCTTATCCCCGGGATTAAGATTGATCTTGAATGGGGCCGAGACTTTAGTAAATCAAGTTTTGATACACATGTAATTTAGTATCAATATCGATGTATCGATGCTGTGGTGCAGTGTAATATCGTGGATTGGACCCAAGTCGGTTTACTAGATTACGCGGACGCTTAGACTGGATTGATATGAGGTGGTGAGGTCTAGTGCTGTGTTTGGTATGGATTGGAATGAAGTAGGGGGGTTAAAATCTTGAGCTTTCATGTATATCCAAAAAAAAAATATATATATATATCTTGGATCGGCTGAAGTCGTCTGGTGACCTTTGTGCATAAGTGCATATCTCCTTGATTTAGGAAGAGCGGTGAAGTGTCGTGTTTTATTTGGAAATCTGGATTGGGCTCGAAGATTGTTGGGGGGTGAAAAGCTAGTGATCATAACACATCATTATGAATCTTGGATCGATTTTCAATCAAATTTTGATATTTTCTTGAAAATTCTGGATGATTTTGGAAATTTTTCTTAGTGTGCACCAATTTAGAACAATTCCTTAAAGTTCTAGATTTGTCCCCTCCGCCGAAATTCATAGTTCTTTTAAAATCGTAATCCAACAAATAAAATAAATCGAAAATGATTTGGATTGTAAATTATAGTGTTGTTTTCTACGATATAATAAATAACTATTAATCCTGAAAATGTTGCTGCATTATGAATAATGGTTGCTTAGAAATTTCACCTTTTGTCCATTTCCTATCATGATCAAATTATCAAAAAAAAATGCATTTTTAGCTTTTTTTCTTACAGTGCAACTTTTCTTACAAAACTGAAAACAGAATGATGAATTTTTATTGACACGATAGAAGGACACATAAATGAAATCTTCGGATGAGTTAATGAACCGGTCTTTAATCCACATAAAACAGGTGTCAATTAAGCCCGAAAAATAGATAGCAATGTAAACAATAAAAAATAAAACGAACAAATATATTGAATAGCAAAGTAATATGGAAACTAGATTGAAATGAAATAATGAGTTAAGATACTTAAGTTGACATGCAAAGATAGTCATATTTTAACGGTTGATATTGAAAACGGGGTTGACTTTTACTTGTATTATCTAAACCTTGCACAAGTGTCCAACTTATTTTTTTTTCAAAATAACATGTATTCCCCTGTTGCTCATTTTCATAAAACAAAACATTTTTATTCATGTCAGTTCTGAATAACTTTGAATATTCTCATTGTGTCCATTTCCCCACCTGTTCACCCTGCATTCACATAATCCAATCCCCTTCCCACACCCGCATTATACCGAACTTATTAACCACGCTGTGAAGATGAAAAAGAGCGGTCGGCGGGCCCCTTGCTTTTAACTTATTCGCTGCTGCAACGTTTTATCGTTTGCTTTATGTGCTGTTGTGTGCTCACCTACCAAACTCTCTCCCTTCCACGCCAAAATGTTCCTTCTCGCTGTCTTACCTCTCGATTCGTCGATCGCCACAGTGGTTTACCGTGCTGCCGCGTGAACGCACACGCTCAAATTTTTAAAATTTCATGCGCATCATTTTGAAAAATAAAATTATATGTATGCGGAACATTTGAATAGGATGCGAAATTTGTTAATTATTAATATTGTTGAAAGGATAAAATTATTAATTCAAATTAAGTATGTTTATTCGATTGTTTGAAATCGAGTTGGTAATGCAAGTAAACGGATAATTAATGAGAATATATATTAAATTTAAATAGCTCCATAGTCGCATATTTGAAGATGAACCTATTTGGAATTTGGCATTAAACACTACCACTACGCACATGAAATTAAAGTCAATTAAAACGGGCAAAGGTTTGGTGATTTATTAGGTCTCTCTCCTCTCCAAGCATTATTCGCAGGTCCCTAAACACGAGTGCTTCATTGAGAAAAGTTAAATGGAAGCGCCGTGGGAGGGAAAAAGCTTTTTAAATGGTGGTATTTTAAAAGTGTTTTAGTGAGAGAGTCAATGATGGATTTATTTTTAAAATCTTCTAGGTTAAATTCGACTTGATGACAAATTTGGTTTTGTGCAAAAAAATGGATTTTGATGTTGGAAAATATGAAATTAATGTGTATATGAGATGATAAATAAAAACATACACAAAAGGCGCTGTGTTTGAAGATAGTGAGAAAATAATGTTTTAATGGATATAAATTGTGTTTTGATTCAACAGGTTCATTGCTAAGCATTTACTATATTTGTGGATATGATTATTTTATAATAATTCATCAAAAGAAAATTGCGATTCATTTTGATAAATAAACATCTTAGATAATGCATTTGTTTTTGGACGCCATAAGTTGGATAATTTTGTAAGAAACCAGACGTTTGGATATTCGACAAAACATTTCATTTTCCTATAATATTAGGAAATATATTCGGGATTAAAACCTGAATTAAAAGTTTGGATCGTGGAAAACTGATCTAAAAATCCATCAAATATGGAGTCAGTCAGTAAAGACCGGCCACCGGGCTATAAGAAATTTCACAACTCATCTCAACCCAACAACGACACCAACAATGAACCAACCATAGCCTCACAAGCAACCTCACAAGAAATCAGTCATGACACTCACACTAAATCCACCAGCAGTTGGTGTGTCTGGGTGCTTCGGACGCTGATTGTGTGCTTGTTAGGTTCGATGTTAGTGTCCGTCAGTGTATGGCTCGTTGTTATGCTCAGTGTCAGGTTGAACACTCTCCAGGAACGTGTCACGGAATTAGAGCAGAAATGTGAAGTCACAGAGCAAAGGATTGAATCGTATGTGCTTGCGAATCTCGATCGACTTTTAGACAAGGTAAGAAGACAAAAAAATATGAAAAAAAATAATAATAAAAGCGGGACGGATAGGGATCAGGGTGGATTGGGTAGCTTGATTTTGGGATGTTTCTGAACAAATATACAGAAAAGAATATTTCACGTCATTAATTCTCTCAAATTCTTGTTTTGCATAAGTTTAAAAAAATAAGAGCTCTTCTTGTAAATTAAATAGTTCAGGTTTTTGCATTCTTGATGCACAGTTATCCTAAATGTAGTCACAAATGAGTGTTATTTTTTGAAATCACATTTAATCAGATTTTGAAACAAAAGAATAGACCATATAAAAACATATTCCTCCCTTCAATTAGGTAAAAAAAATTAACAGGATATTTTTAACATGTTACATTAAAATCACAAACCTAAATTCTGTTCAATTTAGCCAACAATTAAACAGGCGCCTGAGCTTAAATTAGGAGTCATATGTTTGTTGTTAAGTCTCCTGAGGTTTGTATAGGAGTTAGCCGTCACAGCATAGACCTACCCTAAATAGGTTATTTATGTAATTTCACAAGCATTACCTAATTAACTGTATTGTTATAAAAAGGCAAGAGGGTCTGTTTCATCTTTGCACGAATTCTCAAGGCATGAAACACAGATATAGCCTTTGATAAAGACGACATAAAAGATTATATTGTCTTGCTAAACTAATTTTCTTCACCCCATTTCTAGTTTATTGTTTGAGAGGTTACCTCTTTGAATTCATCTTTCTTTTTGTAAAAATGTAGGGTACAAATTGAACATGATACGTTTTTATCCGTTTTTTTTATAGAGCAGAAAAATGCTTCAAAGCAAAAATAGTTGATATAAACGTCCAAACATCAGTTTTAAGTGTTATGCTATTCATCCTTATAAACATTGCAGCAATTGTTCAGTATCACTTTAATTTCATAGTTTAAACAAGGGTATAGCATGACGAGACCTATGCATCTTTTATCCCCTAAATCCCATCAACTACTATTTACAAACCCGATAAAATAAACCCTTAGTCCACATACCGCTTAATTCCATCTTAAATATTGGCTTCCTCCGAAAAAAACAACATAGGCCTGGCCACATATGTCGACATTTGAGTGAACATGTTTTTAATGTGTGGATGTTTTTTTTTTTCACAATTTGAAATCATCCAAATATAAAATCTAAAACTAAGAAACAAATTAACGATCTGGTCACAATGGGAGCTTGTTTTTGCAAATATTTTGTAAGTGTATACGTTGTTTTATGGACTTTTGTTAAGTACTCTTGAATAGATGATACATTAATGTTATTTATGAAATGCGCTTGAGTGACAAATACCTCTAAGTGTGACCATAACGTAAATTTTCCTTATATTTGATTTAGTTTGTTATCGTTTTTAAGTGGGGATCGATTTTTATAGTGTGGCCAGACCCAAAGAGTGTTTTTAAGGTGACATAGGAGGTTCTTGTTTAATCGCATTGCTCAATGTATCGTCTTGCAAAAGCGCTCGTCTTGCAAAGGATTCAATAATAAAGAATCGGTTTTCCACATGTGATGAATAGGTCTGGCTGCTGAAATCGCGACGAAATAATACAAAAATAAATAAAGAGAAAGAACGATGAAAAAGAAAAGAATTTTGAAAGTAATTAACTTTGATAAAAAGCATCTTAGGGTCTGTCCACATCGAAGCGTTTGCCGAATACATTGGAAAATACGCTTGTTATGAAAAATAAGCCTGGCAAACACTTCCAATGTTGCTAGGACCTAATAGAGGTGATATGAGTATAGAAAATATGTTTTCAGTTCATCAGAAAAAAAAAATATTATTGGATATATGAATAGAATCTACGCATACAACCACGAAGGCATTCATTTTTTTTTGAAAATTTCTTCTGAGGCTTGACCCTGAAATAATATAATTCTAGATAAGAAATTATCTATCAAGGCACATGTACCATGCATTCAATGTTTGGTACAACATGCACAACATTTTGCACAAATTTAATCTTTATTTGGCAATCTCTTAACAGTTTTAAGTGCATATTATCTAAATTTGAAGCGTTTTGTGCATTTTATGGGAAAACTGGCTCCTCACTGTCTCAAACGTTCAAATCGTCTTAATCTTGGTTTTTTCTTCACCTTTTGGCATTTCCTAAAGATGACATTTGTTGCTACAAAATCATTTTGTCACATCTATCGATTTAATTTTGGCGATTCTCATTCTGGGGAGATTTCGATTACAATATGAATTTGGTTCTGATTTGAAAATGGACAAAAAATTAATTTGGCTTTGATATAGACCTATATGTAAAAATTTAGCTCATGTCATCGTGGTTTTAACTCTTTATTACACCTACAAGAAACATATAATAATGATTTGTATTTCTTATGTTAGAGATGGTAAGATTCAGGTCTTGTGGATGGCCTCTGTTTTATATGGTCCAGATATGCATGTTTAGTGATACGATCTTTTGTCAAACGGCTCCCATATGCATGTAGATCAGAAAAGGTGGATTCGACGAACATGGCTACAATAAGCCCAACATTTCCTAAACAAGCATTTAAACTTATAGCCTGTCCGATTTACGTGCTTTAAATTAAAAAAAAAGTCCATTTTTTATTTAAAGGCGGTTCTTTCATATAGAAGCGCCCGGTGTTGCCAGGCCTTTTTACCGCATCACTTGTTGTGTTTTTAGCTGGAAACTCGAGCTGCTGATTTACTTATCCGCCGTTTTCTGATCTGATTTTGATACATAACAAAACCTGTTGCTAAAAGGTCAATAGATCGATCGGGATTATTTGGTTGCCAGCCATATTCCTTACTTCAATAATATGTGTACATACAGATGTGTAACAGTGTGTCTTTTTCCGGTACTTTTGTGTCCTCAACCAGGCACGGATCTACATACGGGCGCCCCTCTCCTGTTCGACCCCTATATATACCAGTTTTATACCAAAATACTTTTTCCACCCCCCGTTTGGCTCTTATATTTGTCCCGAATGCACCACGCCATAACCTAGCTGGATATTAGAAAGTAAAGAGATTATACATTATAGTGATCATTTTTGAGGACCTTCGGAGGTTTTAAACTTCATTGGCCTCCCCAATTCCAAATTTTCTGGATCCGCCCCTGGTAAATCCCCTTTTTTTGCATTGGTTTATTTAGACACGCTGTCAAATATTGTTAATTTTATAAAAAATGTACGAAGTATTGATACAGTTGAAGTTAACTTGTAAGTACCCATTCGTGCAAGAATCGCGATTATTTGATAGGAGGTAACACCCTGATTTTTATGGCTTTCACAACTGCCGTAGATAATCATTGAACATTTACTGCAATTTTTAATCGCATCATTGAGTATTTGTAAATAGATAATAACAACAAATGTATATCTAAGTGAAAGTGTGAAGAGGGAAGGGTGATATAATTTTACTCTCAATCCGGGTCAAAAAGTGTCCAGCCAAAAAGTTTCTGGCTAATAAGTTCCCAAATTGACAATATGTGCCAACAAGTTCCCAGCTATAAAATCGCTTTATTTATGTTCAGTTTTCTTTTTCTATCCCAAATCTAAATAAGTTACGGCCAATATTCCAAAACCAAAAGCATCCTCAAAACGTCTTAACAACTCGCGTTCTGGATATAAATCGTTTCCATCGATGAAGATTCATAGCCTGGGTCTGCCGTCGAAAGGTCAGTCGGGATTCATACACCAAGGGCAAAGTGTGCGTACAGAGGCAGTCATGGACAAATGAATGAAAATATTTATGTCCTTAATGTTTATAAGGTCTTTATACACATATATATATATCTAGTTGATACTTTGCTTACCAAGCATTTATTATTTCCTTTTAATTATCTTTATATAATATTTTACTACTTAAACAGATATATGCAGTAAGAGTTTTACGTAGAATCTATTGTGTGCAGCAACAACGTCTAGTCATTGGTTTGTGGAATTTTCTTCAAGAAAACAAATGAAACTCTCAATTAGTACAAACAGCAACTAAGAACTGAAAAGTATTTCTATGAATTTAGAATGTATATAAGAAAAACCTAGAATTTAGTTTCAGGCAAATTAGGGAGTTAGTGATTGAACACCTCTACATTGCTCTTCCAAAACAAAATTCCTTCTTACTCTCGAAACGGAATAAGCACAAAAAGAAGAAAAGAGAATAGAAAAGAAAGACGTATGGCGAGTTTGTTGAGGCCAATACGTCATTTGTTGTTATTGACAACCACTTATCAAAGCAAGTCTATTAAACTGCTTCTATATCTGACAATGATCCGTCATTCCCCTGGCTCGTAGCTCCTCGAAACAAAAGGTAAAACTGATGCAGCAAAATAGAGTTCGCGGGTTGGATCGGTTTGGCTTGATTATATGGTAGGTTGCGTGTAAATGATGTAGGGAGTGGCGGGGGGGGGGG
>LQRL01143569.1:9095-20804 GCA_001703475.1 Hydroides elegans
TAAATTGGCCAAAATAGCCAAAACTAGCGGTTTATCAAGACTTGAGCTTGTACGGGCTAGAACTTTTGAACGGAAGGTCATAGAGACTTCTGAAATACTCGAAAACGACTTTGGGGGCGTTGGGGCCTGTTCGTGTTCACTGAATACTTGTTCTTATTATTCTTATCAATGCCACACCATTGTATCTGACTGGTTGAACATTATTTCAATATTCTGAATGGCACTTATTCTATTGATCATATTATGACATTGCCTATATACTTAATGTATTTTTTAGGCTTTACTCGCACGTACCGAATATTCGAAAAGAAAAGCTCGACCACAAGCCACTACATAAACTGGCTGTGCGCCTTATGAAGTTGTACCAAGTACCAGACGAAATGTGTCCGAACATCGCAACTAAACGTAGTCTGAAAGGAGTGCGCTACCTACTTTATAAGCGCTACTTGGAGGTATGCACTATAATGACCTAATATTTGTATGCGAACATTTCCTGTGAATCACGTTCTTGGTGCAATTTCAATAAGTCAGTTGCTATAGATCGACAATCCATGGACGCTAAAAATCTCATGAAACCGGCAGTAGCCCCTGAAATTTCAGTTGAAGTCGGCTCTTTAGATATCAGCGTGCACCTCCTTGCTGTAATGGCGCATCATATTTCGATATTAAAAGTACAATGAAAATACATATATTAGAAAGAAAAACGCTTTTTCCGTTGATATCACGCATGATTTCCTTTTCAGGAAACCTTAACCCCCGACCAATTTGAAGAATTGATGCAATCCGCTGTAGGAGACAGTGTGACTTTGCGGGAACAGCTTGTGGACGGGATTATCGATTATTTGGACATCGAAGAAGCCGTGAGATGGGCGCTGTTCTATCAGGTGGACATTGACAGATTGCCACAGCAAGTGAAATGGGCGATATTTGAAGATAAGGTCCATGAGAAAGAGGGGTAAGAAAATGTTGAAAGAATATAAAAGTAGGCTACTAATTGACTGATTGAATAAGTGTTAATACCGTTCAAGTGAGTGAATTCGAGTTAGAATATCACCTGTTTTTGGAGCAATATTTCACACATAATAGATTAAAAGATAAGTTCTTTCTCCTATGTTTTATTTCAGATTTAAACCAATCAGAGCTATGTCATCTCTAGAGGAAGAAAGCGACACTGAAAATAACGACGACGAAGCAAATAACATATATTATCGCTCATATAATTTGGCGCCAGAATCAATCCACTTCGTCGACACTCCTGCTGGTTTCACTGACTTTATAAATGACGTCACCACGACCTCACATCCGGTGGGCTTGGACTGTGAATGGCGGCCGTCGTTTGGCCAAACCACAACTACTCGATTATCGCTCATGCAAGTTGCAACTGAAAAGAATGTATACATATTAGACGTATTAGCCTTAATGGATATACTAAAGGAAGACGATTGGAAAAGACTTGTCTGTGAGTTTTTATGCAGGAAAGACATACTGAAGCTAGGATACGGTATCCATGGTGATTTGACGATGTTGGCAAGGGCGTTGCCATATTTGGATAAGGACATGCAAAGGACGAAATCCATTCTTGATTTGCAAATTGTTCATGACAATTTCAAGAAATCACATCCGGAAATATTTCTTCGAAATGACGTTACACAAAATCAACCCTTATCTCACTTGAGTGAAACACAAGCAAGTAACTTGCCAAGCAATCAATCAAGTAGTCAATCAAGTAGCCATTCAGGTAGCCAACCAAATAATGAATCAACTAGTCAATCAAGCCGGCCAGGTAATGAATCAAGTCAATCAAATAGTCAAAGTAGTCAGTCACCCTATAAAACTAAGCAAACTGGCGCTAACTCCAAGGTGGTAAAGCACGAGGAGCGAGGTCTGAGCGAGTTGGTGCGTCTTTGTTTTGGCAAGCCCCTATCAAAGAAGGAGCAGATCAGCGACTGGGAACGCAGGCCTCTGCGTGCGCCACAGCTACAGTATGCGGCACTCGATGCAAGGTTGGTTAACGATATGCTGAGTTAATTCAAAGTTAAAGAATGTAAAATACATATAAATGTTATGATTATCAAGCGGAAGGTCTCGCACTATCGAAAAGCCTTTTAGATATGTATTAATTTTAGGCTAACAAAACGAGTTGATTCGAAATAGAGCTAAGCTGTCTATCTTACGAATTTTTGAAAATAAGAACAGGTTAACCAGTATCTCTGTTGGAACCGCATGAACTGCTTAATAGTAGTCTATAAAAGTATTATCAAGTGACACCAAAATAGTATTTAACATATTTCGTCGATCGGGTGACCTTGTCGCGTTACACCAATTATTTCATCTCTTGATATTTTCATTTCACGCAGGTGTCTATGCGAGATCTTTGCCTTCATCGAATCCCGCATCAAAGCCCTTTGCTTAGACATCGATCTCCGCGACGTCACCATAAGGCGTCACACGCGACCCAAAACAACAAAAGCCGAGCGCCGACAGAAACGCGTCGCCGACCGGAAGGAACAAAAGCAGATCCTGAGTGGACTCAAGAATCCGGATCCGGTCACAGGGGAAGCAGTTCCGGTTCAGGACTTCCGGGTTGTGGTCGATAATATGCTCCAGGTTAGGCTTATGTTGTCTCGAAATTAATGATATAATTTTTATGGATTAATTAATAAATTAACTATTTAATTTCCCTTGATTGTTAATATAATGATAAACTAGAACCCATTAATCTTTACACACTGTTCGTATTGTTACATTTCCTGATGACACATTATATTTAGTATCGATGCGTGATAGACACATTCTACCAACTTTTTGAATAAATTCCATCAGGGTCTAGGACGCCAGTTGCGCAGTTGTGGCGCCGATGTGAAGGTACTGGCGGCTCGGGACCATCACAATATGTGCGCGCGAATAGCCAATGCCGAGCAACGCGTTATCCTCACCAGCGGCATGCCATTTGCCACCGTAAGATTTGTGTTTCGAATATAATATTAATAAGAGAATAAATGTTTTGGTTAAGATATTTTCACTTATCAGTACATTATATAACAAACAAATGTTCAACGTTGTATACAGCTTGCACAAAGAGCTGATCATCATTTAATTGTTTCACATAGTCCGTAATCGCATATAACACAATTTGTAAATAAATTATATTTTGAATTTTCTCTTAAATATTTTTTTACGAGCAAAACAAGCTAGACCAATTTTATAATCGGATCCCTCCCTGGACCTGCTGTTGTCAATGCAAAAAATCACATCCATTATATGATTGAGAACGTTGTTATTATAAATGTGCCCTCCATCTTTTAAACAGTTGCGATCAGCGGTTCCCTTAGGCATGTGCTACAGCGTGAGTTCGAGCACGGCCAAGCAGCAGGTGGGTGAGGTGCTTCAACAATTCAACGTGCAGGTCACCCAGAAAGACATCTTCACGCGTTGCCAGGTAATAAGCAATATTATAGTTGACGTTGAGAGATTTGACACGTTTCTGCCAAGTGATGAGAGTTCTTTAGGAAAATACAGTTTATGAAGATATCAAATTCCTTTTTTTGAAGTATGGCTCTTCACGTATTTCAGTCAACATAAAATAGTACATGAAAAATGGTTAGCTTTGTCATATGGTTATGACCATTGATACTTCATATACACCAAGAGAAAATCAGATGTCGATTGCATATTACATTTACTTTGAAAAACAAACCAGTCACGTTATATATTATGCGTTTTTCAGGTTTGCAATGGAAACGAGTATCTCTTCGTCAGCCCCTCCCATATGAAAGAGGTTTGGCATAGAAAGCAAGAAATGATGACGTCATCTGCGACCTCACAGAAATCAGTGGCGTCAACAACAAAGAATGAAGACCCGGAAGTGACGTCATCAACAATGGCGAAAACTGCCTCCAATACCAAACTCAAAGAATGTGATAATAATCAAAGCTCTGTGCATAATACGTATGAATGTGATGTCAAAGTGAAACCAACATCTAGCTGTGATACGAAAACGGCTCAGTCTCAAGGTGGGATTGGACATGGGAAAAGTAAAGGAACCAAAAGTGACGATGCCCCAATGGTTGAATGGAAACCTCTAGGAAGGGGCGCTGCGTGGCAAGGTCCTAGTAACGCGTCAAGTTTGAAACCAAGAGCAAGGGGAAGAGGTGTTCTGAGCATGCCGAACTTTTCAAAGATGATAGGTATCCCCCGCCCTTCTGCTCAAGGTACAAACACTAAAATCCAACGAAACATAGAAAATGAAGTTAGCATCGACGATTCGGATAATACAAATATCGCTCTTTCTAGTTCCAAAACTACAAGAGAAAGCTCGGTTGATCCTGAGCCCAACCTGAGTTCCTCCGATCCAACCGAAACACAAAAGCAACCAAAACGCAAATACAAGGTTGAGCTTGAAACCAACATAGACAATGAACCACAAACCACGACTGAAATGACTTTGGATGACTTCATGGCGCAGGGCTCCTCCGATTCTGAGGACTGTGACCCCGCCGGATCCACTGACTCCCTGGATCAAATCTCCCTGGATACGCTCACTGTTGGCAACGGGATCCAGGTCAAGGTTGAGACGATTCCGGAGCCGATGCTCGATACGGTCGAGTTGTTTTATGTGTGCAGGACGTGCGGCAAGGTGTTCTGGGAAGGGTCGCACTTTGTCAAGGTCAAGGACCAGTTCTCGCATGTGTTGAGTGATGATAAAGGGGATAAGGATAATGGGGCTGGGGTATCACCGGGTGATAAAAGGGAAGATGTATCGGAAGGGACAACAGGGCGGTTTCAACGTGATAAATCGTCATTGACTATGAAGGCTATTTCTCAAGGTTTACTGCAGCCACGATAATATGGTATTGTCTATAATATGTATGTGGGTTGAAAATATCTTGTGTGATTTGTCATTGAAAAGGTTTAACCAAATTGGTTACAAGAACGTGCCTTATACTAAGAGCGACCCTTGTCTCATACATGTACGGTAATATCTGTTATTAAACCGAGAATACATGTTATGTTTTAATCATATTTATTGTCCTGATTCGATCCGTATATGATTTAGTTCTCAGTAGACATCGTACTCACTTAGGAAGTTACGATTAAAATTTATTTCCGTGTGGGTGATGGTTGCATCAATTATAAATGAAATGAATGTAGTTCTATTTAATAGTATTTAGTCATAGTGCTTATATGTATTCAAGTAATGGATTGTGATTAAATTGTGAATGCCTGATTGAGTTTTATCGAATATGGATTTAGTTAAACTATTATTCAATAAAATAGGCTAAAGTTCAAAAGACTAGTCATTCGATCGACACACCAAAGTGATAAAATATTGAGTCGATTTCACATGACTAACTGAAAATGGTGCAATATGATATAATGTTATTACTATATTTATAGTAGGAATGTATTTTAAATGTAGGCTATGATAATATTGTCAACTAAATGTTTATTTAAATCACTTGTACATTTCTTCAAATGATCATATTTTAAAATCCGATAATTGATTCATCGATTTATCAATTATGGTTTGCTGATATCTAAATAAATTTAAATATAAGTTGACTTGTTGTTTTTCGAATCGATACTACAGTGAGGTCCAATGCCTCGTTAACCATTAAATTTATAAACTTTTATCAAAAATCAAACATAAGGCTCTAAACATTTGTTGTTTAATTTCAAAACCTACGTATAAAAAATTGTATGCTAAACAACATTTCATTCATTTTAATATATGATCCATTTCAAAGAGAGATGAAACTTGTTGACCCCATATAATTAATGAAGACGTGAAATATATTTCAGTGTCTATAATATAATGACTATATTTCACTAATGAAGCGTTAGGTAACAGTAACCAAACCGTTACCAATATATCCTGTGGGCAAGAATTGAATAGGGTCCTATTCACCCCAGATACAATAAAAGAAATAAAAAGTGCACGAACATATATTAGATAGGTTAAGCAAATATAATGATTTGCCATTCATATATTCTGGATCGGGGATTAAACATAAAGAAAGGGTTTATGTATTGGACAATAAATGTGAGTGACCTTTACATTACTTTTTGGCGTATTCATTAAATTTTCCGTTTTACATATGAAGTTGTTATTTGCTTTAAAAACTGATGACTTAACATCCACTATGAGAATATACTAAAATATGTATACAAGCAATTTAAAATGGAAATGATCCCGACCCGAGCCAAATTATACATACGACTAAGTGAGATTACTTTAAAATTTCAGTGAAATATGCTGACTTCATAGACACTTTGAAAATGCATTATAACGACATGTGCGTATTATTCAATTTCAATATCAATAAAAATTCTTAGTAACATACATATCTTAATTCCACTCAAAAACATGAAAAATGTCCTATATTTATAACGCATACGTAAATCAACATTTTGTTTGAACTCAAATAAGCCCTCAATACATATACATATATTTGGTGCGCGGACAAAAGCCCCGAAGGACAGAAGCCCCGCGATTTTGTCAGCTAGGACAGAAGCCCCGCGTTACTTTTAAACTTATGTTTTACACTTTATCAGATATATCGATCATGTTTTTCCATTCAAACAAATATTGTATGAGCGATGTCACACATTTTGTATCATGCCTCTCAATCAAGCGCGCTCACGATCGGATTAGCCGATTTTTGTTGTGTATTTATTGAGATTTGTCATTCACATTGCCTCCAAGAGTGCCATTGTTACGTGAATTGCAATCGATGATACCTAATACGCGGTCACATAGCATTATTATGCAATCATGTTTATAATCAAACACTCTAAACAAAACAAAAATAAAACATCCATTTTATTTAAAATGTTAAAAATATTTATTTAGTCTCGGGGCTTCTGTCCTAGCTGCCAATATCGCGGGGCTTCTGTCCTTCTGGGCTTTTGTCCTTCGGGGCTTTTGTCCTAGAACCCATATATTTATGTGTATGCTCATCGCACCCAATATCCCTGAAGCGTGACCCTGGGCCATGTGACGCAAATTAGTGCATTCAAGTCCCTATTTACAAAGAAGCCCTTTTATCATATTCATTACGAGCGTCCTTTTCAATTAGGGTTCCCATTTGGACCCGTTTTTGGAGTATTTGTGCTGCTCAATTAACATGGCAATGTTAAAATGGTACACCCAATTATTTATTGCGAAATTGCCCATGTTTATAAATGCATATAGAGACTATCATGCATCTGTATTTAAGCATTACATTTTCCATAATGCATGGTTAATTTTAAAACTGTCATTTAATATTCTCTAAAATACTTGATTTTTTTTTTTGGAATCTGGTGAAGAAAATTATTAGTAGTATCACGATTAACTAAATATAACATGCCACTAAACATGCTGGTTATCTCAGGATCTGTTAATCCTGCGTTGCAGTCATTTAACAAGTTTATTGTCATTGCATGCGTTTGTTATGTGCAATACGATTATGTCCTGAAGGGCTTGTAATTTACCTCATTGGCTATTCAGTGGACACCAAAAACTTTTTTTTCTTAAACAACTGTTCTCAAGACTTTACTGAATACGGCAGTGGATTATCTTGTTTACAAGGCGAAGTAGCAAAACATAAATGTAAAAATATAATACAAGGCTGCTGTATTTATTATGATTTAGGCAAATTTTATACGTAAATAGTTCAGTGTAAAGAATAATGTCAAGTGCATATTGTTAAATAAAATTATTATCAGCTAATTTAAGGAACTGATTGAATAAAAGTGCATTTAAATACCGGTGGTGCACAATCATTTATGGTTAATTATTGAGGATATCTAAATTGTAAGTATGAATTTTCGATCTATGTTTTAAAAATTACTTAATTGAGTCTCAACAATGTCATTAAAAAATGTTTGTTTTGAAAACAAAATCCGTATGGAAATGTGCGTAAATTGAAAACAAATAAAAGCTTAATTAATATTGTCATATAATATAAATAAATTTACCAAATTATGAATTATTGTGTAAAATGATACAAAGAGCCGAGGTAAATTAAAGCATCATGAATTTAACAACCTTGTATTTTGTGGTAGGAATATGTCGGGTTCGCGAGTGGAGAGTTACATGAAATGGATTTTAGCCGAAAAGGGCAAAGTCACGAAGGAAGCGTCACGCAAGACACATGAAGAGCGCAAGGTATTATTTTTATATCTTGTCTTGATTGGTTGGTAGCTTAGGTCGTGCGAAAACTATTATAATTAAATGATAACATAATCAAATGAAATTATAAATAAGACCATATACAATCCATCGTTGATAAAAGGCATATTATTCGTAATAAAGGTCAAATTTTTATTTTCAATGTAACTTAAGAGACATTGTAAGCAAGAAAACACCGTGTAAACTAATCTGATGTTTTAACTTATGTGTTTGATATTTTGAAAAATAATTATATATTAGTCAATCATTATGAGTAGCCTATATCAAGTATGACAATCAATTTTCCACTTTTTTTTTAAATAATGAGTTTTATTATCATGATTTATTACAGATCCTTAAGGGCGTTCTCGGGGCCTTAATGACGTACTGCTACGACAGTTCACAAGAGTTCAAGAATAATATTGACTTGTTTGAAGACAGTATCCTTAAGGATACGTTGAAACGAATGCTTCATCGGGTCAGAGAAGGCCATTATGTGTTACGACTTTTCTTGAAAGGACAGGGAGCGATCGGCTCAATCCAGGTTTGTAATGATATATTGAGTGTAACTTCGTGTGATAATTGGTGTTGTCTGATTGTATATACTAATGATTTTTTAAATTTTTATGTGTGGATTATATATAGAAACACGTTAAAATGTATTCTTTGTGTATGACCTTCGTTTTAATGACATCAATTATGGTGATTTTACTTATAAGATTTATAACGAATCATTATATATTTGCATGCATTTGAAAACGATTTCTCAAACTTACTCTTTCTATCTGATCCGAGTATAAATAGCGTTTAAGTTTCTCAAAATTCCTTTATGGTCAATTATTTTATTCATTATTGGTTTATCGGGAGGAAATATAACATACGTTAATTTGGTATTTCAGATTATTTGAAAACCGTTATTTAACTAAACGCACAAATAATTTATTTTGGTATTTTCTATAGAATCTAGCTATTATTGGGGATATTGCCTCTTTACTTCTATTTTCATTATTGTATTGCACTTAATTTGATAGATGGCTCAAACGAAAATAATTTTGAATCATAATAGAGCAACTTCGAACAAGAAACGTTCATGGTCTCGTTCTGTTGTTAATTTGCTATTGTGGATTATCGGTATTTATTTTGATTTGGCATTTTCCCTTGATATGTGTGTTGTGTTTTATTTCGTCTAGTTTCTTATTTTTTGGATTGCATGCATTTTCTTTTATTTTCTGTGTATAACAAAACAAAACAGAAAGTGTTAGACCATAACCTTGAATTACTGGACAAAATTATACATTAATTCTACTTTACCAATTGGTTTGAGGCATTATTTCAAAAGTGAAAATTATGCCATTTATAGAGTGTATAGGTGTATCAATTCAGTACATTGTCACAATATATAGTCTAATTCCCTTCGGTAGACTCTGAGGTATAACAACTTCAAAATGTTGGGTGTGTTCCACGTCGGACCTTGAATTAGTGGACAGCAGATATTCATGCATGTATTTGCATTGGTGTTTGCTATTTCAACCTTTTACTATACGAAAACCGAATAATTAAATAATCTGAAGCTGGTTGTTTAATTTTTGACCAGAAACTTGATATCTTACTATGTTTCTGTTGTATAATCATGAACAATACATGTATGTTCCTGGATACGACAAAACATATTAAAATAATGAATCTACTCTGATTTTTCTTGAACAAAGATGTGGTATACGGTTGTATTTCTATGATAGCGTATCTAAACACCAACAACAGATTACTTTAGGCAGAGTTATATAATGTTACGTGTTTAAACCATACACTTCATTTACAAGCTTATTAAACTCAAAACAGTGATTGAAAAGAAAACTGTAATCATGCTAGATGTTATTATAAAAATTAATCAATGTTATGAGATTTCATTAACGGTTCATTTTGTTGTGATTCAAACAATCAAATTGCAAATGCTAATACATATACATGCATGAATATCTGCTGTCCACTAATTCAAGGTCGCATGCTGAACACACCTAAAATTTTGAGGTTGTCATACCTCACAGTCTACTGAAGGAAATGAGTCTATGTTTTGTGTCAATATACTCAAATAATACACCTATTATATCAATAAATTTCATAATTTTCAGTTTAAAACTATTACATTAAAACAATAGGTAAATCTAAATATTCAAATATTCTGTCCAGTAATTCAAGGGCCTGTTCTACCCTTAACAAAACTGCACGCTCTAGGAATGCTAGATTATGCACCTTTTGTATAGCCCCATGCATTCTGATTGTTGTATCTAACAGACAGTTTATGCGAGATATAAGAAGTCGGTGCCAGACAATAATGCACGTTTGTGTCTCAATGCACGAGACATCTTTAGCGTGAGTATATCTTCTCTAGGTTCGAATTAGAAGTAAACTTAGACTTTTCTGTAAATAAATGAATTAAGATTTTTCCGTCTGTAGCGAGAAAGATTTTGCTTGGATTCGTAACCGCGATTTTGTATCTATTTATTCACATAAAAGCTAATTGTCAGAGTTTTAAGTTATTCATATCAATAAATGATATTTGTGAACGATAATATCAAATTTCATAAAACCCATCCAAATAATTAATCTTATCAGAATATGCACAATGTGTTGCATACACATACTTGTCCCTATCATTGAAAGCGCTTGATCTAGATTTCATAACCTTAAATTTATCCCGATTTTCAGAGTGTCTACGGTACCAAGCACGGCATCCCAGCTGGCCTGGCCTTGCTGCAGCTGAACGAGCGGCTGCCTAAGGCCGACCGGCTGCAGCTGAGAGACGCCTGCAAGGATTGTCTCAACGGCGAAGGTGTAATCTCGCCTATTAGGGTCAAGGCTTGGCTTATTCCAGGTAAGATATGTTTGTTGATTAAAGTAAGCACAGGGAATGAGCGGCTGCCTAAGTTCGAACGGCTGCAGCTGAGACAATTGTCTCAATGTCGAAGGCGTCATCTCGCCTATTAGGGTCAAGGCGTGGCTTATTCCAGATAAGTTGGCTGTTAGTCTATGAAGGTGGTTTTTCATACATACACATGTAGATCTTTTCATACATATGGAACTTTAATGAAACATGTTTCGATTAAGTCGACCAGTTTCCTAAAACAGGTTCAGGTGGCCGGTATGGAAACATGTGTCATCATTCGGGATATTTTGCTAATAAAAATAGAACAAAAGCCTTTTTTTGTATTTAGTATATTCATATGTAATAAGAAGGTCGGGAGTGAAAGAATCACGCTACATTTCTTAGATATATCACATGACACATGATGTGCTGAACGATTCGGCTATATCCTGTAATGGTCCCCTTTAATCCGTTTAGAGGGCTTAAAACACTATGATGCGCGTTGTTTCGTATATGGGAAATTAACCATAGGGGGACTGATACAGGATATAGCCAACGATTCTTATTATCATTTCAGCGCTTAAGGATTTTTTCGCCGCCCTGCAAGACAGCGAAATCGAGGGCTACGTCATCAGTTGCGTCGGCGGTCACCATAGAGACGGGTTTTCAGTGATTCTCGGTTGTGCTTCCG
>LQRL01143574.1:1191-17582 GCA_001703475.1 Hydroides elegans
AAAAAACGAAAAAGACATATATTTAACATATATATGCACACAAAATTTAAGAATAAGAATGTGTACACCCGTGGAAAAAAAACAAAGAACCTATGTAAAAAAAATATATAAACAGTATACACCAATGGGTCAATAAAGAGAACAGAATGATAAGAAGCAAAAAATAGATAAATAGGGATGCACAACAACAACAAAATGAAACGAATAGACAAATGCGATACCGTAAAAAACAACGTATTATTGGAAAGGCATGATACAAAGCCCCCTAAAGTATTAAATATACATCAATAAAAATACGTAGTAAAAGAAAAGAATGGACGATACGTACCAGTGATATTGTTACAATAATCCATGAATATGAAGAATTAATCCACAAGAAAATACAAGTACACAAAGAAACACACAGAACAAAACACACGTGCACACAATGTAAAATTTTCAGTCAACGCAAACTGATGCTTACTGCAGAAGGTACAAACATAGACTGAGAGCAAATTAACTACACACATGGCTATATGAGAGTATTGATACCCAAACAACAAACATGCGCAGTCGCAGTATAAACTACGTTTCTTCTCTTGCTAAGCAGAAACGTCCATTTTCATTGTGAAGACAGTTCAATATTTTATATTAGCAATATTTTAGCTAAAAGCGTATATGAGACACAGTCCCTTATTGCTTAATTTTCTGGACAATGTCTAAATTAATATGGACGCATCGACGCATGTTTTTATGGACCTAGTCATTTAGTAGAACTCGTGACGTGCTCTTTCATTAAGGAACATAGAAGAAATATTAGATTCTACCCTTTTTATCCACCTTGAATATTTTATAAGATCCATAGATACATCTTATAGTTAACAATTGAAATCCAATAACCGGTTTCAATTCCAATGACGTTCCCACATCTACTTTTTACACAATTTTTATCAAATTACCAGTGATATTTTGATGAAAGTAAAATTTAATCATGTTGTTGCATGTTGCATTGTGTTTTGTCACATAAAGATATCCAAGATGATCTTTTGAATAAATTTTAATTGACGAAGTGCTATCCTACCCATCGTTTTAATTAGAACCACATAAAGTAGAAGCAATTAAACATTTACGTGACAGATTAACACCGAATACTTTGTGGCGTGCAATTATTCAAACATGAACTTTGAATAGATATGGTGTAATGTTCATAATCACTAAACTCTAAGTTGATACGCTTGGAAGCACTAATCTGTTATTTAATTTTTAAAAACACACGCAGCACAAATCCTTTTTATAACCCCAAGCTTATCTTGAATGAGTTGATTATAGGGCAGCATGAGTTTCTGATGAGGCTGACAATTGAAAATCAATCGTTGAAAAGGGTGTAACCAGCGCTACACCATGTATATGAAAAACATATCGTTTGCATATAAATAAATTAACTGAAAACCTAGCAAAATGTATATAAAATATGCTAGAGATGCTCCTTAATCATTCATATGGAATTGACATACACTCCAGTTAGGAAAATTGGCCTTTTTTATTTATACTTATTCATATAGTATTATGTCAGTACCAAATTAACACAGTACATCAAGATATTTTATTTCCAATACACAAAATTACGTGCATAATAAACAAGATCCGTTTCATGTGAATAATTACATAACATTTTTAGTATCATTTTCATTTTTAATTAGTAAGGCTACAAGACATTAATTTCAGCTGTCGATACAATGGTGACATATACTGAGCGAGTGTATGATAAAAAATAAGACAACAATCATCTTAACGTTGTCAATTTCGTTTAATGTTAAATTAACCTACATATTTTCAGTTAATAAAATATTCCAAAAAAGTATACCGATCGCCGGTTAACTAATGAAGCTAACGAAATAATAGACCACGATTAAATTGATATGATTTTCTTGCTTGCCACAGCAATAATAGTGGAAGAATTATTTCAATGTGGTTATACTGTCATTAGTAGTGACTTAGATATTTTTCAGAAGCAGTTCATGACCAACACCGAAAATTACTTTGTCATTATGCTATATATCAATGTATTGTATGTTTTATTTTCCTCGCAAGTTCAGGACAAACTTTGCATCAGCGTGGTGACGGATAAAATGAGGGTGTTCAATCGTCACGACGAAAACAAGGGTTCTTGGAAAACTTTCGTAGAGAACCATCTGCTTTTGTCGTGATGTATTATTGCTGATTTGAGCAGTCAAACATGACGTGACATGAATACTAACAAAAACCTTGAGTGGTGCTAAATGTGATTTGAAATCATATCATAAGAAATCGATCTCAAAAGAATATGCCAAAAGAACATCGAAATCAAGCTTTTTTTTTTACAAGTACCAATTATTGCTAAAAGTTACTTCCGGTTGAGCTTGGGTAATTACCACATGGTGATTTTGTCGTTTTACACATTTATTTTGACGCTTATGTTTTGATTAAATATATGCATGATGTGGAGCTATTAACAAGATCATCTAATTATTTTTACTTAAATGGTTTGTTTTATTCAATTTCTAAAGTCATAAAGTTATTTTTAAGTAGTTTACGTTAATATAATTTTGATACACATTTTAATTATACGTAATGTGCTATAAAAGATAAGCTCAACTTCGAAATCTTAATAGCTGTCAAGTGGGTATTTAACCTATTTCAATATATAAGTTATAGTAATCAAACCACCAACAACTAAACAAATAAACAAAAACCGAAAAAAAATGCATTACAAGTGATAAAATTGTATTTTTAGAAATCGAATAGAATTTGCTTGGTAACAACAATCGACGTTATTTTACATTGCGCAAAATAATTGTTACGTCATACGCGGAGCAAGTGGCAATAAGCGTCTTAAATAGCAGATGAAAATACAAGTTGCGTTCACGCAAACAAAGAGGGCAGCAAATAAACGCTCGAAAACCGAAAACTCAAAAACATAGTACTATAACACGTCTATATAAAAAGCTGGCTTTTAAGGTATTATTTTGGAGCTTTAATTTTATGTGAGTGTGCCTTTAATTTTAATGATAAATAATTGCATGATTTTTAACGGTTTTAGCTATCCATTATTTTTTTTGCAAATCTATTACTGTCAATTGGGTATATTAGGCAGAGTAGAATTTAACGTTTTTCATGACAACGAATATTGTATTATCTAAAAAATGAAATATATTTTTGAAATTCTCCGCACCTTAAACAAAATTTACTCAAACATCTAAATATCATTTATAACACTTATTTTTTTTAAACGGAGTCGATAATATGAGCTGATAAGCGAGGGGTATTTTAATGTTTGGAAAGGCATGGATATAAGCCAATAAAAATAACAAACAAAGGAATAGTGACTTTATTTGATCAATGCAAATATTGTCAGCGAATGAAATATTTGATAAAATATAGCCCAAAGTCAGATGACTTGTTAATCCGCCTACAGCAAAAGGGGCCGTATATATATGTATATATATAGGGTCTAGGACAAATCCCCTGGACAATTCCCCCCGGGCAATTCCCCCCGTAGGACAATTCCCCCCGTTGGACAATTCCCCCCTGCGCAATTCCCCCCGAAAATTGATAAATCTAAATAACAATGAGTTTTAAAATATATTTTTAAGTTTTTAAAATTTTAAATTGTAAACAATATTTGTTCCACAATTGTTGGTTATTTTACCACTATTGACTGTTATTGATTTATCAATAGAGAGTACTTCCATAGCGCCTTATAACATGATCTTACATGTTGTTTTCCCTAGCGCTTTACAATTATAATGTAGAATAGTAATACATCGATTTGACCTGAATGAAATTATTAACATGTATTTGACAATCATAACGACTTAAATAGTTAGTCAGCAAATTAAGGACATTTATTAAGTAAAGGTTGTTTAACAGTTCAATATAACTCCAAGGTTGGCGATAAATATAGGTTTTTATTGATATTTATTAGGCATTATAATATCGATTCTTATGTTTACTCCCGTCGATTCGATATCGCTTGGTTCTTTTTTGGCAGATTTATGATAAACTTGGAAATATGAAAAAATTATATGCATAATATCACATTCAAATAAAATTTTTAAATGAAAATATATGAATGAACAAAAATAGAGGATAGGTTTTTGCTAATGAATATTTTTCCTATGCTAACTAGAAGCGTTATACTGTTTATTCATATTTTCAGGACTAGACTAGAATACAAACAGGCCATGCAAACAACTAGCCTTGAGACACTCGAAAGCAGGCGAGACACCATATGCCGAAAATTCTACAAGAAAATTACCAATCCCAATGATATACTTCATGACCTCTTGCCAAAGAAACAGCAGAACTCATATAGACTTCGTAGTAAAAAGAGATTCATATTGCCTAAATGAAGAACTTGTCGCTTTAAGTCATCATATATTCCTTACTGCCTTTTTAGTTTCCAGTGACTGTGATAAATATGCATATAAACAATCTAGTCATTCATAGTATTGCTAAAGAATGTGTTACAGATATTATATATAATCGTTAATAATGTACTCGTATTTTATATATTATCGTATAATGTTTTTAATGTAGCAATTCAATCACATTATATGTAGATTGCAACAAATAAACCATATCTTATCTTATCTTATCTTATATAGAGATTTCATTATATTTGAAATAAAATAACTTGTTCTATGGGTAATGTGAATATTTTTTCCTTAGTAAACTATCCAAAATATTTGGTCAATGAGTTCCTGAGCATTTTCTCAACACAACATAACAAACATAATTTGCAATAATCGAGATATTATGTAACATTGTAAACATATTTTGATATTTGAATCAATCCATTTAAAAATAAAAATATGATGATTTTGACATACGTTTCATAAACTGATCGTGTGACTACGGTGTTATAATTCTTTAAACAATATATAGTTTCTCATAAAGATGAACTTTATTCGCAATGATTCTCCAATGGAGATGATAAGCGTAACGTTATAAATAACTAATCATTCAATTCGACCAGCGTGAATGTATATTTTAGAAATGTATGGGTTTCGTTATATTGATATATAATCCGGCATGGACATACTCATTATTTACCCACAACATATCATACGTTTATGCTCATTAATATAATGGGGCGATATTTTCGAATATTTAGAAATAGTGCGTCCTTATATGAAGTGTATATCGCAGTATATTAAGAGTATATATATACATTTCGGACTATTTTCCAAGTTAAATACTAATATAAAATGTTGGTTTATTTGGTGCTCCTGAAAAAATGTCGAATGATAACGCAGTTTACTTTTGGTTTTTACGTGATTGATTTTAATGAAACATAGCTTTTGATGAATAATTGTAAAAACGAAGTAATTGGAATTTGCTTATATAACACTTTTCATTCAAATACATGCATAATTATTGAAATATGTTACTATTTGTGTTGAGCAGTCAATAGTTTTTTTTTGCTATTTGAGGGGCCTTTTCCACTGCTCTAGTCCTATTAGTACCATTTCTATTGTTTTTCTACTTGAATTTTTCCACATGCAATTTTTCCGCTGGGCCTTTTCCGTCTACTCGGTGATTGTGTTATTTACCTAAAGGGTGGTATTTGTTCATTTCTCAGTATTCATATACTGAGA
The DNA here is from genome assembly GCA_001703475.1 of Hydroides elegans. NCBI lineage: Eukaryota > Metazoa > Annelida > Polychaeta > Sabellida > Serpulidae > Hydroides > Hydroides elegans. The sequence continues at coordinate 6,810 of LQRL01143574.1, forward strand.
ACACATCTTGTATAAAAAGGAGAAACGAGAAGAAAAATACCATACATGAATACACAGGCCCATGATGACTTACAGGAACAACATAATATTTTATCTCTGTGTCGGCCCTAAAACATAACCGAACATAATATTTTATCTCTGTGTCGGCGCCAAAACATTTACCGAACAATTTTAGATAATTTTTTGTACTCGGACTGTGGAGCTGTATCAAATATTCATGCCCGACGCTATCAATATGGTTAATCATGCACATATACAAAAATGAATAATCCATTAAAGTATTACGTTGCAAGGAGTGCTTTGTTTGATGTTGATAGATGAATTATTCAAAGCTGGACTTTGTGTAGCGAACTATATCGCAATGGTACATTCTCTGAAAAAATAAATGAAAAAAAAAACATATTTAAGCATATATCAACGAATGTCTGAATAACTATTAGGACCTGGCCATATGGGAAGCTTTCCCCAATTTCTTTCCCTAACAATCCGCCATTCCTTAAAGAAACGCAGCAAAGCGTTTGGCAAAAACTTGACAATCGTTTAAATTTCTCATAAGGAATAGATTGAAAACATGGTTTGCATGGATAAAAGACTCGGGGCACTTCCCTGTGGCCAGGCGCATTGGCAATTGTTATGAAGGCCGAACATCTCATTTTAACAACATTTTATTTAAGGGATGCGTAATGCATAAATATGTTGTTGATACCCTTTATATCACAGACAAAGGGCTCAGAAAATCTCTATCTGCGTCAAGTGAACGAACTGTTGCGTCGTGCTGTTTTAGCATAAATGTATAGGCTTACGTACTCCGATAATTCATTAAATTGTCAATATCTCATGAGTGGCGTATGAAATCTGTCAATTTTCCGAGGGAAAGCAAAAATAGGTTCACGAGAGCGAAGCTCGAGTGAAGCTATTTTTTTGCTTTCCCGGCGAGAGTTGACAGAATTCACTCGTCACTAATTGTAGTATTGTTTTATTCCTAGAAAATTGGATCTGAATGTGAAATCTATTAACATAATTGATTGATTTGAAATCCCCGAAAGGGCGAAAAATAAAATAATTCCAGTAATTTTGTTCTCGTCAGTTTTAAAAAAACGAATGCTAGTAATAAATTAGATATATCTAATCATCATTTCCTCTTTTAAATTCCTTAATTGAAATAGAAATTAATATATATTCGTTATAAAAATTAGAATATTCAACAACCTCCTACGAATCTACCTTCTATCATTTCAAAATGCTTATAAACACAATTATTGCACATTTCAAAAATGATTTATCAATAACTAACTTAGTAATAAATACGAGCCAAATTGTGACGTAATAGTTTGCGTTAAAATACCGTGACGTAAGTACTCAAATGCATAAGAACAATGGTACCTGTAAATAAACACACGTTCGAGTAAAATGTTTAATAATATTGCAAAATTATGTTTTAAAAGATTAGGAATAAAGTTGTTATTCGATTGTTTTGGATTTTATACTTATTACCAGTTTCACCGCATAACTTGATGGTTTGAGTTATGTGGATTTTTATGCACGTCTTAAAACATGGGATGGAGCACGGCAGTTTAGGCAGTACATTTTAGTTTTATTTACCTACCCCTGATATGTGAATATAGGACAATAGTTAATTGCAATTGACTCCGAGTCATGCACAATCAAAACGAATGATTCATGCGGTAAATTAGAATATATCTATTTCTAATTCTGCGAATGCAATCAAACGTTATACATGTATATGAAATTTCTTATGCTGATAATCCGCTTAACATAATAACCTTTATGTCGAAAGATGTGCGACTAAATTGAATCCTTTCTTAAAACTCTGGATATATTCACTTTGCATTCAGAGGCGATTTTGAAGAAATAATGTAATGTTTTAGTTTTTAGATGACAAATAATTTTGACCTACCAGTAAACTTGAAACCGTTGTAAACATATAATGATGCAGTTTAATTTGATATAATTTTAAATAAAATTCAATCTTTGAAATACGATCAAAAAATTAGTAGACTGCCATTTAACCCGATGTTAAACGCCAACTAATATATGAAAGTTTATGGGGCTTTTTCGTTAACAATGCCTTTTGACCTACCAGTAATCTTGGTAACATTGGAAAAAGCTGAAGATGAAGTTTAATTTGATTTCGTTATGAATAAAATCCTATCGTGGGAACATCACTCAAAAGGCGATCAAAAACTTAGTGGACTGCCATTTAACCCACTGTTAAACGTCAACTTATATAGGAAAGTTGATGGGGCTTTTCGTTCACAAAGCCTTTTGACCTACAAGTTAACTTGATGCCTTTAGAAAAAGGACAAGATGATTTTTTACTTATACAATTTTGATTGAAATCTTATCGTGGGAACATACCTTAAAACTTAATTTAAAAACGGGTATTTTCCCATTTAACCTTATGTTTAAGATTTTTTAAGCTCTTCATTTGAGGCACTGTAGACTATGCTCTTAATCCCGATGTTCACAAAAGTGATAAAGAGGGGGGTTGAGCAAACAAAACTAAAGTGTACCAAAAAGAGCGATTTAAACTGCCGTGGGAGACTTGCTTAAAATCTAACATTATGTCACCCCATATGTCACTTTCTCTAGGAATAAAAATCAGTATGCCACTGATGGTCCTTCATAATGCAACAATAATGATTCTTTGAAACGCCTTATGCCAATGAATAGAAACCAGTGATAGAAGTCGATATCATATTTTATTAATAATACTGCGCGTTTATGATATATCTATCACTTATCTTAGTATAAAGTAAGGACGACGTCAGACCTAAATGTAAAATTGTGCACAGTTTTAATGAACAGACGTGGAATATTAACACTGTTTGAGTGGTCGGGTTTCTTTATCCGATTTAGTTTATAATCCATTATAAAACTCAATGGACTCTAAACAATTGAATATCGATGCAAGTGTAACTTAAGGCTAAGTAGCAGTTGAATTCTTCGTTAACTCTCATATACAGTAAAGGATACATCGTAATAAGACATTACCAAACAGTAACAACATGCATTCTTCATCTAATACAAGACAAAATTATGCCGATTCTCTCAGCAACCGATTTTCTCGCAGAACAATTGAAGAAATCGCTATTGCTAAAGCTGTACATAGATCTATTGATAATGGAGAATCCGCTAATGCTAAAGATGAACAAATATCTATTGGTGATGGAAAACCCGCTAATGCTAAAGATCTATATATATCTATTGATGATGGAAAATCCGCTATTGCTAAAGCTGTGAATAGAACATTTGATGATATAGAATCCTCTAATGCTAATGATTTGCATATAGATATAGATGAAGAGGCAATATCCGCTAAGCAAGTGTTGGCTGACTTTTGTTCAGAAACAACGGCACACGGCTTTTCACATGCAGCCCGTCAAAAACGATGGACATTCACGCGTGTTATGTGGATACTTGTTATAATTTTTGCCGTGTTTTGGACTGGAGTTCAGCTTTTTTTCATATTTTCTGAATATTTTGAATACAAAGTAGCAGTAAAATTATCATCTAGTTATGAACCAATATTCCCAAGCGTTACTTTATGCAATGGTTCCCCTATTTCACCAAGTACATTTATGAGAGCAGGTGGAATAAGTAATCCTTCTTTATCAAAATGGTTTAATTTCACCGCCCATGGGTTGCCCGATTATGATGAATTATTTCCGTCGAATTCAATTCAGCGACTATTGTCGTTGAGAGGATTATATGAGAATATAGACTATGAACTTATTAAATCCATTGGTCATTCGATTGATAGTATTGTTTTAAAGTGCGAATACCTGGGACAGCCATGCAACTTTACTCAAGACTTTACCCTGCAGCCATCGGCCGACTTTTTCAATTGCTTCACATACCAACCACCATCGAGTGAAATAGTGGAAACAGGTGCCGAAAGTGGGTTATCTCTTGTTCTGTTTTTAGAATATGATAGATATTCGTCCTTTACTGTACCTCATCATAAGAGTTTGAATAATGTTGATCAAATCCATGGATTGCGGATTGACATTCATGAGAGGGGAACTCTTCCTAACGTGAAGCTATCGGGCCAAAATATCATGCCTGGCTCTAGCAACGATATCATAATAAGACAAACCAACCAAAAGTTAAAAGGTGGTCGATATGGAAACTGTACAAGAAGAAAATATCTAAAGAATCTGGAACATTATCGATACTCCAATAAAAGATGCATCGACATTTGTAAAGCACATTTTGTTTATAAACAATGTGGATGTGTAAGTTCTGACATTCCTATCAGCGATTTTCTTTTACAAAAAAATGCCTCTTATTGCGGAAAAATCTCAGCATTTCATTTTCACGAATACCCCGCTCTAAAAGACAATATTGAGTGTGAATTAAAGGCAAAAAGAGCATTTTTATCGAAAAAATGTTCATCCTGCCGAGTTGCTTGTGACTTTAAGGAGTATACCCTGTCAATGTCCCAGAGTAGTTGGCCACAATATGCTTCATTATGGTCTGAATTGGATAAATTGCTATTGAGCAAAGGGGAAGCAGTCCACCTATATTTTGTATCATATATATATAGTCGTGGTTTTGGGATAGAGAAGCTCTACGATATTCTCCGGAGTAATCTTGTTCGACTGAATATCTATTTTGAATCAACTATTGTCACGGAGGTAAAAGAATATCCATTACAATCCCTTGCATCATTACTTGCCAACACAGGAGGTACATTGGGATTATGGATAGGTAAGTATATAATATAAAAAAATATATATATGCATTGCCAAAGATGTATGAAACGAACATATGAATAGCTATTATTAGCTTTTGACTAAATTTAAAAAATCTTATTCAATTTATCAAACTGAAAATTGAAATGTGAGACTTTTCTCAATGCAAAACCGTTTTTCTCAAAACGGTGATTTTGCACTTAAAGGGGCACACATTTTATAAGGTAGCAGATTTCGCACTAAACAGGTTTATGTTCAAGTCCTTCATTTGCAATATATTGTCAGATGTTAACGTCTGAAATGCTGTGATCGTCGCTGTTAAACAAAATTCGCTGTTACATAGTTCATAAATATATTTGATCTATTCAATAACACAATGCAATATTCCTAAAACTCAACAATAGATCGGTTATTCAAACTAACAAGGCAATTTTTTTCTTTATTGCTATAAAGAAAAACAAATATATGAAACTGATAAAATAATATGTACAGATGCGGATTTAGAGGGAACGTAAACGATGTTTTCAGGTCGCATTCATGTGTTGTGCTTAAAACAAATTGCCCCCGGTGAAATATTATACCTTATATAATTTGTGCCACCAACTAAGATATTCTGGGTTTGCGTCTGCTGTACATGACTAGATGCAAAATGTTTGACTCCTTCTTAGTAATTTTTTTAATGATTCCCTGTTTCGTTTTGTCAGCAAAACTTTTATGAATCAATGAAATCAGACGGAATCGAACCTAGCCAAACTATATGGAAATATAATCACTTTGTAATTTTATTGATCATCATAAATAGAACATAGAATAGTAACAATAAGCTCCTTCCGGAATGGCGATATATTGATATGTAAGGGTCACAACTATAACAGACTGAAAATTTTCAGACCCAATAAAACATAGATGCACTTAAGCGGAAGCATAAGTGACTATCGTTTCATCCTCGTGTGTGTCGTCGTTTAAGACGGCACTCATGCAAGTGCGAATGCTAATTTGATGGAAATATACACACTTTTCTAGAGGCAATTGTTTACCATATATCAATACATCTAACACTCACGACTTCGAAGCTCACATTAAAAAATTTATTTTCAAGGGGAATTTTGGCATATTAACCACGTGAGCGTCAAAGTATATATTTTATCAGAAATTTTCTTCCTCTTCAGGGATATCATACGTCACAGTTACTGAGTTCCTGTGTTTACCACTGCAGCTGATTTGGGTATGTTTGCGAAACCGAAAGAAAGCATCATTTAAGCTCAAAAAGACTCAACGCCATACGAATGAAGCTTTTGAATTGAGTTAAAAGCCAGAAACATATAAGAACTATTACTTGTACTACGAACGGACATTAAATGTTTAAGAGTGATATTAATAATTTCTAACTTTGTATACTGCTTTTGATTGTTATGTATAATTTTGACAGTGTTTTGTAAATAAAATATGTTGCTAAAATAAGTTTTTATCATTTTACGGATGTCGGACAACTCGCCCAAAAACCAACTAGCCCTAAGCCCAACTAACCCAAGTTCTGACCCACTCACACAAGTAATTGTAGTCTGACTATTTTAAATTGACTGTTTATTTCTGGCACTGACAATTTTCTACTTTTTGCACAGTGGGTTCCCTTGTTCAATTGCAAAATACCCGACACATTGAAAAAGACCTGACCGGTGCTGATCATTACAAATGACAGGCATTCATAGAATTCTACAGAAACCCTGCACATATAAATCTACAATTTATTAACAAGAATTCTATGTTTTCATTAAGAAGGCTGTCGCCAAATAATATTGAGGGTTCTTGTTGAGCATATGTCTTGGCAGCTGTGCAGTATTTATATTCAGCGACACTAGACAACAGTATTCAAAATATCGACATTTTCTAAGGAACTCAACAAAAGTCAACGATTTCTTTTTTATTTTAAATTAAATAAAGCTATAAATTTTATTTAAAAAAATGCCGTCTCATGTCAGGGTTCCATTGGCCTAACGACAAAATGCCCTGAAACCCAAGACTCGAGATATCGGAAAAAATCAAAACAGTCAATTTAAAATATTTGCCCTTTAGGTCAACTCACCAAGTTTTGGACAACTGAGTCAATTTCTATAAATTCCAAAATTACTTTGAGAAGCTTTATCATGTTAAAATATGCATTTTTTTATTTGAGAAAATCAAGTTTTAAAATTATTGAGTACCAGAAAATGCATTTGATATTTCTATTAAGCCTTTATATTTCCCAGCTCACATACACTCCTCTGAGACTATAATTGTTATATATTCCCCGCGATGTTATTCTATTTATGATTATATTTGCTTTATCTACTTACATTTATTTAAACATACCAAATGGATAAAACATATGGGATAACATGTCACATTATGTTAAATAAATATTTAGATTGTCCAGATATGTGGGTTGTGATATGTGAGTTGACCAAAAATTGGATGAGATATAATAAAATAAATGTGTTGTCCGATTTTGATTGGGTGAGTTGGTTTTTAAACGTTTATACTCAGTCAGTACCCAATAGTTTGGATGCAATAGTTTGAATGGCAACCGTTTCACAGATACGTTATAATCTCTGTTTTACTCTTTTTTTTAGTTTTTTTTTCAATATGTTATTTCATAATCACACAATTATCTGAAAATATGTAATCTAGTTTGTGCATCATCATAGCACTGCATTAGTTTAAAATAAAACCTTATAATCATACAAGGGGAGGGGTTACTCAACGATTTTTGTTAAAATATAATTGATATCAATCTATGTATTATTTAGCGGGGAAAGACAATATATCTTTGAAATAGGGCTTTAACGCTGATTTCCACTTTTTGTGAAGACACCATGGAAAGCAAATTGCGCACTTATCAGGAATTATGAGATGTTTGTCGTAATTTACACATTGAGATTGGCTTGTGCAATCAAATCTATAGTGTATTTTCGTTTACAAACTGTAGGAATAATTTCATTCAGCTAGTTTTCCAACAATGGCTGTTTGTTTGACCCCACCCTGGTTTAATATGTTCAATATTGGCGACAATACTTTTTCAAATTTTCATTAGATTAAAGTTATAACAATGGTCGTATTTTACCATTGATTAAAAATATAGTTTTACAAAAAGTATATATGCGGCACGGTGTTCTTTATAGTCAACTCCTGTCTTTAGGCAATCCTTCTCTATATTTAATGGGCCTGTCACACTTGCAATTTCTGAATCGCCGATCGTCGGCGATCTTCTGCGATCGAAAAATCGCAGTAGTGTGACACCCCTTGCGACTCAACCGACGATTGCGGCGAGCATCACCGACTCTGTTTCATGCGATCAAACATTATGGATAGCAAGTGTCGGCATAAAAGGGAATAGGAAGCAACATTTTAGAACTTGAAATTTAATTTGAATAATTTGCTATGTTAATTAATATATACATATATATATTTGTTTCGATTTATATTTTGCATAAAGACCCACTTAAAACAACAACGATAAACACATATTGCTCATGCTCCATAATTGATTGTTATAAAAAAGCTCGATTTATGTGTGACAGGTTTATGTGACTGCGTATGAATTCTTAGACGTAACAATGCAGATTCTGTCATAAATACCTGTAGTGATAGATTCTAGACATACCGACAAGGTTTATTTAAATTTTAGCTGAACATTTCCCCCGCCAGATAGAGATCAATCGTCGTAATATCCTCCCTGTTTTCGTCCGTGCAAAACAGGTAGAGAGAGATCGTACATCGTTATACCGTGATCAAATTACCTTCAAGGGAAAGAAATATACAATCAGTAATATAGACTCTCTCACAGAGCAAATAGGCATGACTGATTTAAACGCCCGGTACAATGACAGTGTATATCTATTTTTTGGCAAGATGTCGCATATGTCAAATTTTCATAATCAGCCCTTTGAGTATGAAGGTAAATCGGTGAGCTGCGTGGAACAAGGTTATCAGGCGGAGAAGGCGCGCTTTGCCGGCAGAACCGATATTGCAGATAGCATATCTATGATGAGTGATCCAGTGAACATGAAAAGAGCCGGAGATAGCATCGATGATGAACAGTGGTACGACAGTGGCTTAGCGTTAGCCACCATGAAGAAACTACTCGTTTCAAAGTTCACCCAATGCGCGTTTTTGCGAAAAACGCCCGTCAACACCGCAACCAGAACTCTCGTTATAAGCTCGCCGTCCTCATTATATTGGGGATCTGGAATGCACATGCGACACAAGGACGCCATGAACACAGATGTTTATAAAGGGCAAAACCACATGGGGCGCCTTTTAATGGAGGTTAGAGACTCTTTAAAATGAATGAAGGTATGATTTATTAGAAACAAATCAACTGTTGTGAAACATGGATACCAATTTTCATATAGTCTTTATTGAAAATACGTGTTGAAGATTAATAACGTACTGATCTTAACTATTGGCAAATTGTAATTGATTTTTTAATTACTCTCAGATACAACAGCAAAGAAGTTAACAATGGTTCCATATTACATGATTATTTGCCTTTTCCATATATGAACGTGAAATGGCAATATTGTAGATATATTACAGTGGTATTTTATTACTATTCAATCGTTTAAGTTTTAACTGCTACCAGGTAGAATGGGTGATCAAAATGTTGACCCATATAAACATGTTAAAAATTTGTTCAAATTATAAACTACCGAATTGCCTTTAAGCAATATATCAGATGACATGTAGAAAGGGGGATCGGTTTATGAACCCTCAAAAATATATAAAAACATACAATATGATTAACATGAGACAAAACTCCATACGCTTCTTTTGCTACATATCAGATAACACGTAGACAGAGTGATCAATTTATGGACCAAACCAAAAATAATGTGTAGACAGTGTAACTAATTCAGGGGACAAAAATGGTCTACTCTGTACTGTATGATTATAATCGAATCATAAACCGCATAAGTATGTACGAAATAATGATAATAACAAAAAAAATACCGCAAAAAAACACCGTATATTGTATAAACTTTATGCAATAGTAGAAAGGGGGATCGGTTTACGGACCCTCAAAAATATATAAAAAACATACAATATGACTTATATAAGACAAAACTCCATACACTTCTTTTGCTACATATCAGATAACATGTAGACAGAGTGATCAATTTATGGACAAAAACAACACTAACACTCTACAAAAACAAATAAAACATAACACGAAACACAAAAAAATATACTTTCCTTCGTAAAAAACAGTTTATAGATGAATGGATGTTAACATGTATAATATCAAATAAAAACACTTGAATCAGTCACACACTTGGCCATAGTCTTTAAAATACCTTAGGGTGCATTTAGGTACCTTAGAAAACGAACATGCTTATAATTTCACTTTTTATTTCAAATGAAAATGACAACAAAATTTAGAATTATCTTTTTACCTTTCTCTTTAGCTTGTTTTAAAAATGCTGCAAATGTATATACTTATATAGACGAAACGCGCCACAAGACTTCTGTACTAACCAGTTATCTAAGACAAAATAAAACAGGTCATATATACAGCAACACCAAGAAATTCAATAGCATAAATGACATGTAGATTGATTTCTCTTAATTGCCGAGGACTGGCAAACAAAGAAAAGCGGAATGAAATGATGCATTGGCTGTCCCACCACGCCAAAGGTCCGTTTGATATCATCATGCTACAAGAAACTCATTCCTGTCAAAAAAGATGAAAAATTATGGAACATTCATGCAAAAACCAATTTTACCTCTTACAAAACTATCTTTAGTCATGGAACGAGGGCAAGCAGAGGAGTCATCATTATAATCAAAGAAAATTACTTCAAACTGATACAAAACATAGATAGTGACAAATCAGGAAGATATATTTTCATAGATTTAGACATAAATGAAACAGCTTCGACTTTGTTTAATGCATATGCCCCGAATCTTGAAGACCAGAATAATCAAACAGAATTTTGGGACCATATATATCAAAAACTAAGCATAAAAGAAGATCGTCAAATTATCATTGGAGGAGATCTTAATGTAATCCTAAATG
>LQRL01143574.1:20759-37728 GCA_001703475.1 Hydroides elegans
CAATCATGCATAAAAACTACGCATCTGATGTGATTGTTTCAAAATTCGATGAATCTGTTGTTTCAAAATGTATGATGTGTGATGAAAACAAAGATATTATGCATATATTTTGTAAGTGTAAAACTGTTGTACCATTTTGGAATATGTTTGAAAATTGGTTGAAAAGCAATCTGGTAGAACACATAATAATTGATAATCGCATGAGATTGTTAGGTTATTTGAAAGCTGATGTACCGAAACATGTATATTTTGTTACCGATTATACTTTACTCCAAGCCAGAATTTACATACATAAATGTCATATCAAAAAGGAAAATGTTTATTTTTTCACAATTCCTAAGGATATTAAGAAAAAATATAGAAATAGAACGGAGTTTTTTCAATGCGTACAGCAAAAAATACAGAGAGTTTGGAATGCTTCTTGACCTGTTATAATGTCACAAAGTATTTTGTATAGTCACAGAAACCATGTCTTACGCGTGTTAAGTAATAAATATGAGTAAATTCAAAGAACCGAGATCGCAGCAAAAAAAAACAAAAACACTCTTTTTCCCTCGATAAAATCGTTCAAATTGAATGTTTGATATTGCAATGTACTTATTAGTTAAGAGTCATGTATTGATATTGATATTGCAATGTATTGATAAAATATGTTTGAGTGATTAAAAAGAAAAAAAATTAGCTGAAAATGATATATTTTTTATCATGATTCATTATCAAAAAATTAAGACAGTCGCAAGGAAAATCGAACGGAGAATGGCAGGTGTGACATGCCTGGTCGGTAGGCCTTGCGATCGTCTGAGAATCACTTCGGCGACGATCAGCAATTTTGAATTTGTCATACCACAGTTAATTTAACCACAAACTTTAAACGTATCTATAATAATTGAAAAAAAACTTGTTTGCATGAAAAGTATGCATATCAGCGTGAACAAGACAATTGAAAATCCAACTCTTCGATGGTATATGTTTTCACTTTCAGGTCAGACATATAACTGTGATAATGTGCCAATATAATTATGTAATCCAAAAAAAAAAACACATAAATTAAAATTGTTTCATATATCAATTACAAATGTTTTTCTCTATCGTCTAAAGGTTTTATATTTTCAAACATTTTCCAAATGGAATTATAAAAAATTGGATGGAGAAATTTGCATTACACTAATGTTCCATATACAGTTGGTCTATATATAGCATAAATCTATGTGTCCGTTTATATCGGGTTTATACTATCTTACAAGAATAACTCCTGCAATAATAAGTCACATATTCATTGCACTTTAAGTCACCCACTAATACTATTTCTTCTCAGTTGTTCATGTGCTACTTTTTGTGTGTACTTCTCGAACACACACATTGTATCTGAACTGGCAGGCATAAAAATTCAATTATGGGAATGTAAGAAATCCCTGAAAAAAATTAAGGATGATGTAAAGTTTCAAGGCGCATACGAGGCACCTGTTCACTGTTTTATTTGATAGAATTGACCTATTACATTAGCCGACTAAATTTACCATCTATTACCATATCCATAAGAATTGTAAACTAAAGGCAACATTAAAATCTTTGGCAAAAAGTGCATATTATTGCAAACACCTGTATTACTCGTAGCGAGCAGGTGGAACTGGGTACCGAGTAACAAGAGCACTGTCATATGAGCAGTCGGAACTCATTTGTGCATTTTCGTTAGAACATTGCACGAGATCGGTAAATCGGCGATCATGTATGTAGGACTACGGGACAGTTAATCGATATTTTTCTCAATAAAACCATGTAGTAGTAGTGTTGATATGTTGATATGGGTTTCTCTATTTCTAAAATGTCACAATGATTCATTAGGTGCGTGAAAGATGTTATATCTTGCTTTATTTTTTTACATATGTGTTAGTTCCTGGCATTGTATTTAAACCCGATAGCTTAACATTAGGTAGTGTCCCATGCTCATGAATTTGCAGTTTAAATGCATGAAAGTGATAAATTGAATATTTATTTTTAAAGAAAGGATATGCTTTTATTGATAATCTATCGATCTCCAAAGACGCTGTAAGAGATAAACCATTATCAACACCAGTTCCTACTGATGACTTTTGCGGACGAAATGTGTAACAATAAAAAAAGTCGGCGGTTGGTTGTAAAGAAAACGTTTTGAATTGCAAGGTCGGTCAAGGTATTCACAACTCACAAACATATCGTAAAAGGAATGACCAATTGATTCAATTAAGTTATAGTTCAAATTCTCAAATAAAACTCTCATTGAGGCCTAGTATCCTTACACAAACGTATATTGGTGTCATCTCTATTTGCTTCGTTATTTTGTATTACAACCACAGTGTCAATGAACGAATTCATCGATGATAAAGACGAATTATCATCTCTTATATCCAACCAAAACCAACTCACAATTACAGAGAGTAATTGCACAATGTAACACTTGAAAATACGGGTTCATATTCGAAATCTATTATTTCTGCGTTAACCGCAAAATCATGAGAAATTATGTAGAGCTAAAGTACTGTACAAAACATCGCACATATAATAACTATAATCCACATAAAACGCATACATGTCAATCATTTTTCATTGGCTGTATGTGAAAAGCCACATGCAGTTGTCTCAAAATTCAGTAAATACGTTTTTCGAAGATGCATTTTTGTCCCCAGTATTTCTGTTTACTTCATTACAATAGTTGAATCAGTATCTACTGACGCAGCTTCCTTTTTAACGTTGGTTGTTTGGGGAGAGGAATCTCCGAAATGTCTTCGTCAGAATTATTTGTATCTAAAGCTGGATGCATTTTTGTGATACACATTTTTTTTGCTCGATTACATTGAGCTCCCTCTGTTCCATGGTTATAATTATGATGTCGATAAATTAAAATATAGTCTATATCTATTTTTAACTATTTCATATCATCAACGAATTAAATGGAATAAATATATTCTCCGATGTGTGTCGTTAAATATTGGAAAAGGGAAATAACGGTTACACATGGATTTAAAGGGCTCTCAATAGCGCATCTCTTGCAATTTTTATATACGCAGATCAGCTATCACATTATCATGATATAATAATCACTACATTATAATTGTAACGTGACTAACACAAACATTTTCATTGTGAAGACAGTTCAATATTTTATATTGGCAATATTTTTTGGCTAGAAGCTTACACGAGCCACAGTCCCTCGACACATTTATTTATGGACGTGGTCAGTGAGTAAAACTCGTGATGTGCTCTTTTATAAAAGATCGTAGAAGATATATTACACTGTTTATCCACCTTGAATATTCTATAAGAACCATAGATACATATTATAGTTAACACAATAGAAATCCAATAACCTGTTTCAATTCCAATGACGTTTCCACATCCACTATTTACAAAAACTGAATCAAATTACAAATGTTCTTTTCATATCCAAGCTGAACTTTTGAATAAATGATAATTGACGATTGCTATCTTACCCATCTATTTATATTGGTTTTGATATGTATTTGATGTTTTCCAATAGACCTAGATATGAACATTAAGTTGAAACAATGACAGATTAACACCGAATATTTACAGCGTGCAATGATTCAAAGAGGTACTTTGAATGGTTCCATGTCTTTTGTCCGAAGGTTCATCTGTCCGATATGGTGCTATGTTCATTATCACTTAACTCTCCGTGGATACGCTTGGGAGCTGAAAGCTGATAGATAAACTGAAAAACTAGCAAAAGCACCGAAAAGTACTTTGTATTGTATGTTTCTATGTATTGTATGTTTTATTTTCCACGCAAGTTCAGAACAAATGTTGCATCTGCGTTGTGACGGATAAAAGGAGGGTGTTCATTCGTAACGACGCAACCAAGGGCGATGAAAAACATTCTTCGCGCACCAACTGCTTTCGTCGTGATGTATCTATTATGATTTGAGCAGTCAAACATGCCGTGACATGAATACTAGCAAGGGCCTTTAGTTGTGGTTAATGGTTATTTGAAATCATATCACAAGAAAATTGATCCCAACAAAAAAGTATCAAAGGAACATCGAAAGCAAGCAAATTTTACTCTAAGGGAAAACAAAGTTAAAAACTTGAAAAAAAAATGCTGTTAAGATTTCGCACAATATGTAAAAGATTTCTCACATTATGTGGTTTTCAAAAATGAAAAGAGGCTCCCCAAATCATCTGGTGACACAATTACGCACATCATGTGAATTTCATACATTGGCTTGATTTCGGAAATTAAATGAATACCCAAAAATATAGGCTCTTAAAGTAATCTTAGTGCAAAATTCAACATACTAGATTATTTTCTAATTGTAGTGTTGCTGTATAAAATGCCCACGCATACCCATAAAATTGTATTAAACTAGTTCTTTGCAATAATGACATCAGTATAACTATTTCTATTTTGCCTTTACATGAGTTTTAACAGTAATGCATGAACATTTAAACATCTGTGATGTAGCAAATGAAATTCCTAATAATTTGAATCTTGCTAGAAAATAATTTCTATCATGCATTAATTTTCAGTCACTTAGGTAAATGATTTATGCGAAGATCTAGCTAGAAAATTAACATTAAAATTGTTTTTTTTTATAACAAGGAAAGATAAAGTTGCATCCGAACAATTTTGTGTATTTTAAATGTTGGTATCTATCTCAATACAGGTAACCGCCTCTTTCTTTTTGTTAAGGCCCTCATTCATTTGTGCAGGTGCGACCTTTTTGCGTCGATTCCAGCAAACACAAAGTAATTGAACCGGCAAGCATAAGAACTCCTTAATTGTGACGTATGATATTCCTGCAAAAAGGTTTAATAAAAGAAGCATATAATAAGATCGACAAGATATCTCATATGAGCAGATTGATATTGAAAATCTCATTCAAACACAGTTTTGAATTTTTAACATCGAATAAATAGGGTGAGTGTTATTTCAAAACGTTTATTTTGATGATATTCGAATTCTGATGTTTCACCAAATATATTATTAAATATAATGTTTTATGGGTTGTTTTGCTCTAGGCTGACTATGCAGAGAAAAGTAACCTCCGGAAGTTACAGTGCTCTCTTTAGAATCGGAATTTTCAAAATATATGTGTCATATTTGTGAATGTAGTGGGTAACATCTTTTTTGAATATATTAAGCAGAGTGCCCTTCATATTCGCAAGTTAACAAATATCTTGCATATAATATCCTATTTATTAACATTAAATATTTACATATGTAATAAATGTATATATAATCAAACTTACCTAACCACAACCCTAGTGTGCCACCGGTATTAGCAAACAATGCAGCAAGTGATTGAAGTGGATATTCATTCATAACTGTGACAATGGTTGAATCATAATATATATTGACTCTTACAAGGTTAGTACGTAGGTACTGAAAAAGTTCATCGTGTCTAGTCCTTTCGTCGAAAGCAGCAACTGCTTGACGAGCTTCATAGTTTGAACTCCTTTTTACATTATAAAATCCATGCCTTGGGGAATCAGGCCAGTCACTCTGTGACATCGAAAGAGAATATTCGTTGAATTCACAGGGAAATTTACACGAAGGGCAATTTTTCTGTGAAAAATGTCTCTTTGCGTTTAGTTCAAAAACAATCTTGTTTTTTACGGAAGACAAGGCCTGAATTTGATAAGCTGCCAATTTTCCACAATATGTTGCATTATTTTCAATAAGAAATTCGGTTAGGGGAATTTCTGAACTGACGCATCCGTATTTATCGAAAATGTAATGAGACTTGCAGACATCAATGCACCTACTTTTTGAGTATGTGTATGATTTGAGACTTTTTAAGAATTTTCTCTTTGTGCAACTTCCATAGCGTCCACCACAATAATATCTGTACTGGTGCCTGGCATTATATTTCGACCCGATAGTTTCACGCATGGCAATGTTCCTCCCTCATGCACCTCTATGCGAAAACCATTAATTCTATCAACATTATTTTCACTTTCTTCAAAAAATAATGCTTCGCGTCCGAGTGTATTGATTTCCAAGAGCAACACAAGAGAAAAACCACTTTCAGCACCTGTCTTGAAAATTTCAATTGGTCGTGGGTTGAATGTATGACAATTACATTTGGCAAGTCGGCAGTAGATTGGAAGGTGAAATATCGAGTCAAATTACATGGTTCACCATGGTATTCGCAATTCACTATCATATTACGAATGGAATGTCTAATGGATTCAATAATTCATGGTCTACATTCTCATATATACCTCTTGAAGATGCCAGGCGTCTGTAGAGACTCCAGGAATTATATGAAAAATCATGATCATTTCTGTAATATTGCTTCCTGAAAATTGTCAGCGAGCTTATAGTGTCACCATTTTCACAAAGTTCTCCTAATCTGCCAAATGCACTTGGCGAGACTGGTGACCCATTGCATAAAGTAACGCTTGGAAATGTTGGTTCGAATTTCGATGTCAATTCAATACCTACTTTATACTCAATATGTTCTGAAACAATAAGATATAGATGAGTTCCTGTCATAAACATAGCACTTATTATTACAAAGGTCCACATGACACGTTTGTACGTCCATCTTTTTTCATAAGTGGCGTGTGCAAAACCATGTGCAGGTGTCTCGACACAAAATTCAGTAAGGATGTTTTGGATAGTAGTTATCTCGTTCGAAACCTTGCGTTTTTTCTTTAGTAATATCCTCAGTTTCAACTTTTGTCTCGTCTTTAAATAAATTAGATGTCCCAGGAAATGTATTGATCAAATTGTTAGCATTAGGTTTCATTGCTTTTGATGATTTATATGTCATTGTTTTACTCCTTTCAAAACTGTTGTGGCGACCCTTGTATTGTGACATTGTTTTAAATTATATGTTTGTTTATTTTTCCCTCCGTTTTATTTCTTAGGTTCGATTTATATTTTTAATCGTGTCATCGGGTCTTAAATGTATTTATTCTTCTATATTCACCGTAGAGTTGATAGCATCGTTATTAGCAGCTTGATATATATAAGGACCTAAATTACCCAACCTGTTTTTGACAATTTTGTATAATGAATTGGTCAAATAGTGGTTTTCAGAAGAATTAATTATGAACAAATACAAAGATATTTTGTCAAAACAATTAATATTTAATAGAATCAGGCAGACTAATTGCCTGACCTACTTTGACTATTTTTTTTCAGAACCAGGGGTGTACGTAGTCACGTTACACATAGCCACCTCACAGACACAGATAGTACAATTTTAAGAAGTTTGAAACCAACAGTCCTTCGTCAGCTATTAGAGTACTCACAAAATATAGGTTTTGCACATGGGTAATGTGTTGTGCTACATAGTTGCGTTATGCACTGCAAACTGCTTGGTGACGTCATTATTATTTGAATATAATAATAATGTAATAGGCATGAGATTTTTTATGATAGTCGGTAACTGGAAATGTGAACCCCCGAACAATCGTTTTGTTGTTAAAATGCCGATGTTTAAAATGCATGCAACTTATAAATATATGAATTATTTAAAAGATGCAAAACTTGAGAGATGTGGGCATTCTATTTTCACCGTAGAGCTAATAGCATCCACATAAGCAGCTTTTAAATGAATTAAATGAATATTTATTTTTAATCAATGACTTTTCTGTATCCTATTAGCAAAGAAAAATAGGCAGCGGAGTATAAAACACCATTTCAAACAGGGAATGAGTAGGACTCATTTCGCATTTTCAAGCTTTTACAAGCAAGTTTTACTAAATGACGAAATCAAATTTTCATTAGCAATAAAATAGTTGAATGTCTACAAATATTCCAATGATATAAAATATTCCAAAAATACACATTTTACATTAAAGTGTTTTATATTTTATAGAATTTAAATATGAATGTTCCGATTTCAATAAAATAAAAATAACGAGTAATGCCTTAACGGTGAGACAGCTATAGTGTTACGACTGGTGACGAATTAGAAAGCATGTAAATATTTAGAACGGGCCTGGCCGTCTACGCGCAAATGGTACAAAACAAATACAAGATATTCATGGTTGAAACAAAAGACAAATGATAACATTTGTTTGCTTATCTTAAACTAGTTATTCTCGAGCAAAAATTAGCAAGCTAAAGCAATAACAAATACATATAAGGAGAAATAGAAATTATGTTTATTTAATTATATTGTACAGAGGATTATCTTTGAATGGTCCTGGAAACTGGTAAACAAATTATATTAATCTATGTTGAAAAATGCCGGATGAGATGAATAGCGTTACAATTAGGTAATCTTTAAATTGCTAGAAAAAAAAACAAGCTATATAAAAGTGCACTTGATACGTGATACTAAAAAGGGTAATTGACTACTAACTTAATTTAAAACACGTGTGCACTCTTCCAGAAAAATAATTGCACTGATTTTATAACAAGTTTGATCAGAGAACTTTGTTATCTGGAGTACCAGGGACCATATTCATCAAAAATCTTACAAATCTGAGCATGCTTAGATCTGAATTCTAAGCAAAAAATCTAAGTTTTTTATTGTTCTGGGAAAACTGATTTTAACCAAAATGTTAACGCACTTACAACTGAAGCCTGATTGTATAGTTTCAGATCAGGTTCTAACCAGTCTTACAAATCTAAGTTCATAATCAGACGGGGCCTTTCAGCTTGTATTAACAAAAACAGGCTATTTCAAGAGTAACTCGATGTGTGAAATACTAATAATAGAACATAACGCGCTGTGTTTCCATGATAGTATTTCACTCTTGTATTTTTACTGTTACTTAGATGATAGATAATCATGCTCAATAGTCTATTCAATTTTAATAGATGACATGTTGAACTGCATTTGAAAAAAAAAGTTGTATATTTATTTATACACGTAGGTCCAATCCGGACCTACGTGTATAAATGGCTAATTTATGCACTGTGTATTGCTAGTTTTGATTATAAACATAATGTTGGCTATACATACACAAAAGTATCTCCCATTACAGATTGGTACGTAAAGAATCGTTAGATGCCATGTATAAAATATAATATTTATTTCACAGAATTATGACTTATGCATATACGCTTTAGTAATAGTCTTAGTGATAGTCAAAAGCAAAATTTAGGTGCGCACCCACTGAAGCGAAAGCTAGAGCGAGAGCTTCAACATCGAGATATTTCGGGATTCCGATAAGATCTTGTAATTAAAATTCAGTTGTCTATTTCACACAGCATCGAAACTATACAAAAACTAATTTGTATTATATCTTAAGTTTAATTAGGCATTTGATACATGTACATTATGAGTTATCTTAGAAAACCTCTCGCTTCAGTGGGCGCGCATCGGTATAAAATATAGTGGCACAAAAAATCTCTCGCTCTCGTTCTAGCTATCGCTCTCGCTCTAGCTCTCGCTCTCGCCTCTGTGCGCGCGCACCTTTAATCGGACAACATATATATATATATATATATATTATAGTAAAAATAATAAAAAAAAACATTATAAAATAATAGTTATAATAATGATAAAGCTCTCGAGTGCACTAACGTAATTTTAATTTCATAACTCTAAGACTTTAAATTAACGTAAGTGCACCCCACGAAGTACACTTCAAAATTATAAGTCCAATCATGAGACGTGTGTAAGATGTTTTATGAATATAGCCCCAGGGGTCATATGCCCATAGATCTAAGCATGTTTCCTTTGTAAGTGTGCATGCAATATCTTGAATCAATGCTAGATTTATGCCATTCAATGAATATGAACAAAATCTTTTATTCGATTCATTGAGTTTCAGTCGAAAATTTCGAGCCTTGAGGAAGATATCTATGTCGAATCCCAGATGAAAGCATCCCAGATGTGTTTGCATAAGGCCCCACATATCTTGGCTGAGAGATAAAAAAGGTAGATGCCAATTGCAGTGTGCCTGTCTAATAAATTAACATTTTAATGACGTGTTCATATAAATGCACTGAAAGTTGTCACAAATGCAAATATATATAAATCGTGTAATTCATATTTTTCCAGTCTTAATAAAAAGAGAAACACTTTGACATATTAAATTAATATGTTTTCAGAAGCATTCCGGAAAAAAACGAAGGTATGTTGTTAATTGAATGTGCGACGGAGGGTCACACAGTGGAGCTTACAGACTAATTTCCGAAATTCTTTGAATATTTCATTATAACTAGGGGTGTACCAATTATAGACACCTGACCACAATTAAATTGGAATATCACTTTTGAGGAATGTTATGCATGATTTGAAAATAAAATCACATCGATAGAAATGAATATATTTCTTCGTCTTGCGATATTAATATGGTAGCTTCTTAGGCGCAACCAGTTTAAATGAATTTTCAACCATGTTCTAGTTCGAACAAAAAAAGAATTACACTAGATTCGAAATTTTAATAATGTTTCTTCGATATGCAATGAGGTTTTCGTCATCAATCTGGAAATACTTTGTCGAAGTTCACATGTTGATCTAGCAACGTTTTATGACCAGGTCGAATTTTATTTGAAATGAGATGTTTGAAAGAATTGCATAAGACAAATGATCCCGCCAATGCACAATTCGTTTTGTGGATCACATATATATCAAACAAAGATGTTGTGTATATATTTCTGGTCCTTTGGTAGTCAATGCTAAAAATACACACTAGTAGTTGTACATCTCTTAATTAAATGGTCCTGATAATCATATTTGCCATGCTAAATAGCTGACCAACGGTATAAATATGATAAATATGGAGTGTATATTCAATTGGATTATTTCCATTTTATATGTGCAAATGTTTTTGAAACCGGACGTAAACGTCACCCTCAGTGCTAACAAAACAAAATTACAAACATCTTAGACAAATTCGTTAACATTATTTTAGACATATATACTAGGATATCATTATATAAAATATATATTCATAGATATATTTAAATCATTAAATGTGATTAATTGTTATACTTTATTCGTTTGTTAATCAGGTTTCAGATTTAATGCTACTATATCAATTGAGTTTTGGGCCATGAAAATTAAGCAATGGCAAAAAGTGGTGGGTTGTTCAAAGTTGTTAAGTTTGAAAGTTGTGTCTCAAATGTTCAATCTATCACGCCTTCCCTCTCAATCTAAAAGCCTGTCGGGTTTTTCTCAGATTCACTTGACTCTCACTGCCGTTTTGTGGTTCTATCTTTGAGCCTCAGGAAACGACCGGTTTCATCTTGCGCCATTTCAATATCACCCAACCAAAGTTAACGACACTCTTGACGCCCTCTTTCACCCTTACAATGGCATCAAAGAGAAAATATGTAAATACATTGCAAACAAACCCAGATACTAGAAACATTTATTAATTACAATTTTATCAAAAATATTTAGATCTAGACTTAGCTTGGAATTAGAATTTGATTCTATTAAATAGTTTCTGTATACATTTAGAAATAACTTATCCATTGATTTACCGTCAGGTTCCATATTGCCTTCATTTGAGTGTTTGGTGAATCTAGTTCCATTGATTTTAGTCAAAGCTCTCAGTGTTTACATTTTGAGGCAAGGACACTGTGTGTCAATGTAAAGTCGACATATTGCAGAAGGCAGTGAGGGTAACCGATATAAATATATATCTTTCTATACTTCGGAAAAAAAAGTTATATGAAAAGAATATTCTAAAGAATATATTTCGACAGTTCAAATAGGCTTTGCCCCTTCATAATGAAGAGGCTTGGTTATGAAGGGGTATGACTGACCTCGACCTCGCTATATTGAAATGAATTACGCACTATATCAAATACTAATCATCAGTGGTCCTTATATATCTCGTCGCATGTTGGCATCTACACCGCCATATATTGGAGTATTCAGACAGACATGTACGGATATATTCCAACAGTTGGTTATGTATATGAAATACATTCGACTGATATTGTATTGAATTAATAAATTAACAAAGTTGTCATTTTGCCATGTATCAATATATTTTAGGTGTCACTTTCGTCGCAAGTTTAGGATAAGTTATAGGAAAGTTCAGCCTAGGTGGTTGTAATAATTAAATAACACGTCATTCTCATTGGTACCGTTATTTTCACTAATTATAATTGACGAAATCTGTTTTTCAATGGTTACGTCGTTATTTAACGCTAAAAGTTTTGTGAAATGTTTTAAAATTTTATGATTTGCTTTAAACAATCCATAAACTATATATGCGTTATTCCATTGTTTTTTTTACCGGAAATGGTTGTGGGCTTGTTTGAGCTTATCTGTAATACACATAAAACTATAGAAACGTGGTCTAATAAAGCCCCATGCCCAATGAAATTGCATTATTCATAGAAGTCCATGTGCTTGTAAACCTTTAAATGGGCTTTCTATTTGGATGCAATTTCGAACTGAATATTTGTCTGAGTACATAAGCTATATAAGCATTTAAAATTATTCAATGATTGAACTAGAATTACAGGTAATTTATAATATTAAAAACACTTCTGCCGTACATGACATATTTCTTAGTATGCTACCAAAATATCACATATAAGTGAATACTGTTTTTTCTCAATATCTGGACCATACCAAAGATATGCGATATGCATGCATGAGGAAAAATTGAAAAAAAACATGCGATTTTTATTTAGAAATTGTTCAACTTCTTTTCGGCACATTTTATATTTCTTTACAAAAACAAAGCTTTTTTGTTTTTGTACAATGTATTTGTTTATGCATTCTCGGTGTATTTTCAAACATATTCTATATGTTCTCTAGATTATTTATTACTCCTGCGCTGATATTGAAAGGACCATATATATATATATAGGAAATAAAGTTTTTTTTTTCTATTTCATTTATGCGTTTTATGGGACAAAAACCTCTTAATCGAAGCAGGGCTGTGATAAATAGATAAACAAAATGAATGTAAACACATGCATACCTGAGAATAAAAATTCTATGAGCACATATAAGGCTCACATGAATTCCCGGGAACAAAGTTCTATATTGACTTCAATATGATTTAGCAATGATGCACTTTTTGTAAACAATGAGGTCGCGCAAGGTCACAGAATATACCTTCATCATTTTACTCGGTCAGGAGTTTCATATGACGTCATGATGCACAAATGTATCGACTGGGATGTTTATTGGTCCCGACGCAAATGTTTATTCGTTGATTCAACAAACTCAAAGTTACTGCTTTCGTCGCTAAGATTCCGCACAGATAAATTTCTCACATTCGGTGAACTTAACAAATGTAAATAGGCTCTTTAAATAAGTTTGTAATTTGATTCCCCACATAAGGTGAATTTCATAAATTTTGATCATTTTGAAAATGAAATGAATAGCAAATAGGTTCTTGCAGGAAGCTTATAACAACATTCCACATATTATATAATTCTATGAATGTAGTGTTGTTGTATTGTTTTTAACATTAAACAAAATAACAATGCATACTCATACAGTTGCCTTAAATTAGCTATTTGCAACAATGACACAAGTTTAACTATTACTAATTTTGCATTGAAATAAGATTTGTAACAGAACTACATGAATATTTAAACAGTTGTGCTGCACCAAATGCAACGTTAACTAATTTGATTGATAGAAAGCTATTTCTCTTATGCATTATTTTAAAGTCACTGGTTGTATGAGAAGATCTAGTTTAGGAAATTAACATTAAATAAAACAATAACGAAGAAAGTTCAAGTTTATTTTTGTTTATTTTAATTGTTGCTGTCTATCTCAATACAAGTGACCGCCTCTTTCCTTTTGTTTCGACTCTCATTCATCTGTGCAGGTGCTACCTGTTTGCGTCGATTCCAGCAAACGCAAAGTAATTGAACCGGCAAGCATAAGAATTCCGTAATGGTGACGTATGATATTCCTGAAAAAAAGTTAGTAAAAGAAGCATATAATAAAATCCACAACATATCTCACAGAAGAAGATTGATTTTGGAAATTGTAATCGTTTTTAATTGTTTTGAATACTACAGTTAAAACCATTGCTAACTGAACAGCTGATACTAATAAACGAATATGAATAAACTAAAAATCTGATATTTATACACGATAAAAATTGATATGCATAAACGAATAAACGATAAACGAATAACCGAATAAACGAATAAAAGATATGAAGGGTATGTAAAGGAAAGCGTGCTGTAATTGATTTCTACTTAAACATGCCTCGACTGGCTTTGTAACTGCGAAAAGCTGTGCTTCACATGAGAGATGAAAGAAGGTCTGCGAAAATATTTGTATCAAATCCTGCTTTGCTATGATGTGTTTAAATATATGCCAAATCAGAGCAATAATTTCTTTTTAAGATTCAAAACTCACCACGTACAAACGTGGTAGCATTTACTCATTTAATATAGTATTAAACTCCCAATATTTGGGCTAAATTGAATGCTTGAACTATATGTAAAGTATTTATGTATACTTTATTTCAATAAAACACATGCCTATTAATTAGAGATTCAATATTGTATATATTTAATTTGAACCAAGTATTTATACCTGTTAAAAATTATATAAGTTGTCGGCCGTAATGAGAATCTTGCGCACGAAAAGAATTAACGAGTTAACGAGTAAACTAATAAACGAGAATCGAATAAACGAGAACAAAACGATACGCATAAGCGCAAATTTATATACGAAAGGTTTTGCTTACGATAGTTTAGCTAGAAGTGGTGTTGACTGTGTGTAAAAAAAACTATGTGTACATTAGGTTTCTTTAATTATCGATAAACAGCGTGATTCATATCATTTTGGAATTCATATTTGAATGATATTCAGATTCAGATGTTCTCTACTGACTATGCAGAGAAAATTAACAACTAAGTCTCCCGGGTAAGTAAAACGCCTTTCCGTAGAATTAGAATGTTTTAAATATATGTTTCATATTTGTAATGTAGTGGATAGCATGTATTATAATATTAATAGTATTGTTGCGTTTTGAAAATGTGTAGCCCTTCATATTTGCAAGTTATCATATATCTTACATATATCATCCTGTATATAAATGTTACATATAAACATATGCAATAAATGTGTATACCATCAAACTTACCTAACCATAACCCCAGTGTGCCGCCTGTATTAGCAAATAATGCAGCAAGTGATTGAAGTGGATATTCATTCATAACTGTGACAATGGTTGACTCATAATATATATTGATTCTTACAAGGTTAGTACGTAGGTACTGGAAAAGTTCTTCGTGGTTAGTCCTACTGTCGAAAGCACCAACTGCTTGACGAGCTTCATAGTTTGAACTCCTTTTTACATTATAAAATCCATGCCTTGGGGAATCAGGCCAGTCACTCTGTGACATCGAAAGAGAATATTCGTTGAATTCACAGGGAAATTTACACGAAGGGCAATCCTTCTGTGAAAAATGTCTTTTTGCGTTTAGTTCACAAATAATCCTGTCTTTTACGGGTGACAATGCCTGAATATCATACCCTGCCAATTTACCACAATATGTTGCATTATTTTCAATAAGGAATTTGGTTAGGGGAATGTCAGAACTGACACAACCGCATTTATCGAAAATGTAATGAGACTTACAGACATCAATGCACCTACTCTTTGAGTATTTGTATGATTTGAGACTTTTTAAGAATTTTCTCTTTGTACAACTTCCATAGCGTCCACCTATTTTCTTTTGTGTGGTTTGTTTCAAAATGATATCCGTACTGGTACCTGGCATAATATTTCGCCCCGATAGTTTCACGCTCGGTAATGTTCCTCTCTCATGCACCTCAATGCGAAAACCATGAATTCGATCAACATTATTTTCGCTTTCATAGAAATATAATGTTTTGCTAGCGATTGTATTGAGTTCCAGAAACAATACAAGAGATAAACCACTTTCAGCGCCGGTCTTGAGAATTTCGATCGGTGGTGGATTGAATGTATGACAATTAAAAAAGTCGGCAGTTGACTGAAAGGTGAAATCCTGAGTCAAATTACATGGTTCACCATGGTATTGGCAATTCACTATCATATTATGAATGGAATGTCCAATGGATTTAATAACTTCAGGGTCTACATTCTCATACATACCCCTTGTAGATGCCAGGCGTCTGTAGAGACTCCAGGAATCATATGAAAAATCATGATGATTTCTGTAATAATACTTCCTGAATCTACTTGTCGATTCTATAGTGTCACTATAATTACTATGGTCAAATGCACTCGGCGAAACCGGTGACCCATTGCATAAAGTAACGCTTGGAAATGTTGGTTCGAATGTCGATGTCAATTCAATGCCTACTTTATACTCAATATATTCTGAAACAATTAGATATAGATGAATGCCTGTCATAAGCATCGCACTGATTATTACTAACATCCACATGACACGTTTGCACGTCCACCCTTTTTCATGAGCAGCGTGTGCAAAACCATGTGCAGTTGTCTCGAAACAAAATTCAGTAAGGATGTTTTGGATAGTGGTTATGTTGTTCAAATCTTTGCTTCTTTCTTTATTAATATGCTCAGTGTCAGCATTTGTCTCGCTTTTACTTGAATTGGTTGCGCCGGGTAATGTATTCATCATATTATCAGCATTAATTTGCATTGTTTTTGGCGGCAGATTTGGCATTGTTTTACTCCTTTCGAAAGTATGGTGGTCCTTATACTGTGACATTGTTTTAAATTATAGTTTTTGTTTGTTGTAAGCTCTGTATTATTTCCAAGATTTTATTTGTAATCGCAATGCAATATTGTGTCTTAAATGCATTTAATTATTCTTCTATTTTAATTTCTGGATTTGATCCATCTAGGTAGATTGATATAGACAAAAGACATTGTCTTTGCAATTAATTTACCTTTAAAAGAACAATGAACTAATTAATTTGTGTTCAAATCAGATTTATACTTTTTCAAAATATTGCTTAAAGATATTACTGTCATTGTATATTTTAATCCTGTACTTTTAGAACCATAATCTTTGTCAATTTATTTTTTACACTCTTATGAGCTATTGAATTTCGAAGAAATGATAAAATCAACTTTTATATCTTAGTGGCTTGATGGTGTCATG
>LQRL01143576.1:5388-22373 GCA_001703475.1 Hydroides elegans
TTATTATTATTTATTCAGTGAGTGTGAGTGCTGAGAGTATTTATAGGTTGAGATCATTCTTAGCTGTGATGTGACGTATGCAATGTTTTTATGGATACGTTGTGAATGAAGTTGTGAAATAAGTATTGCACTAAGTATTAAGAATCTATAAATATGTAGTATCAAGATTCTATATACATAGTCTAATATATAAGATAATGAGCTAGTATTGAGAGTCCATGTATTATAATTATGATGTTTTGTATTTACAATATGGTATATACGGCATTGGGTCGCACACAAAAACTGTAAAACGTACGAATTATACGAATTGTACACTTTGAAATTGATGTGCTATATATTCAAGTACAGTGTGTTTAAAATATTGCAATGTTTCATTTGATGTGATACATAAAATAGTTTATTATAAGATTTATCATATGACAATCAGGGATAAATAAGGTAAAATTATAATGATTTAAAAGGTGTTTAAAGTCATTAACATTTCTGATTAAATCTCGTTTACCACGTCTTTCCCATCGTGCTATCCTTTTTAGCCACGGCTTGCTACGCGAGGCGTGGATTGTCCTACCGCTTTGCCGTTATTGATATAGTTATTTATTTATTTGTTTAGTTCGTTAACTTTTTTTGAAGATGCTACTCCTCCTAGAGTTGTGGGCCGATTTTAATGAAACTTGGTATGATTGTAAAAAATGTTCTGGGGTATCTAAAAACTGCTAGCTCGTGCTTATATTGCTTATATAAGCAAAGTTATGCTTACTTTTATTTTCCCATTCAATCGCGTTGGTGGCGAACATGCCATTGGCATGTACAAATTTACACACCATTCTATTAATTTAATGAAATCGATATCCCCGCATAAATTTTCCTTCTTAGTTTAACTAAACACAATGCATTCTATGGTGTACTACAAAGCCGATTGTTACGTCATAATCAAAATAATAGTGGTTCGACTATTAAAGGAGACTAGATTTGAATAGTTATTTAGACACCATTAATGATTATATTGATAAAATAAAATTGATATACCCGTTTGTGGGTAAACATCTATTTCATCTAGTTGTTTTGATAACAGACGTATAACCCGCATCAGTTTTTAACCTGCACCAAATGAATATCTATAATTATGTTTAAGATCCGCTGTATAACCCCCACCCTAAATTTGTCGTATTTCTGAATATTCGTGTGGTTTACATTTCAACCCAATAATTCAAAATGCCTTAAATATGTTGCGCATTATGATTCTTTCTTTGAACAATCCACAAAGACATTGCAACTGCTCAAATTAAATACTATTATCGTTATTGTGTCGATGATTGAAAAAAATAATTCAATGAATTTTACATGTGGTTTATGCTTTAGAAATCGATGTAACCGGCACCGTTGTCTAGCCTACACCTTGATATTTTGTGTGCAAAATCGGTGTATACCCCGCAGGCTATAAACCGATAACAGTGGTTTAACTCGCTTTTGTTTTTCCTGTTGCATGTAAAAAACAACAAAGTAGGTGTGGACTAAGAGGAGTGTGGGTATTTTTTACTTATCTTTTAACACAATCGGTTAAAAGGTATAAAGCTATACCAAATAAACATGTTTTATCTTTAGTTATAAGGGTTGACTGAAGTTGTGCAAGATGTGGCACACTGTCCTTGGACAGTCTTGTTTGTTTCCGCAATGTCTTGCTCATCGAATTAACGATAAAGGGTGCCAACTGCATTTTAAGAACAGCGAAAACGTGTTTATAATATTTCATGTACATGTTTTAGAAATGACCTACATATATCAGTAGCATTGTGGGTATTATAACCAAAGATATTACCATTAGACGGAGGGTATCTTAACAGAACCATTTAGTTACATCACAACCAGAGGATGCTTTGCGGAGAACTTTGCTTATATAAGCCATTCCAGCATATTTCTTTGGTGAATAATGATAAGAATTTCAAACGTTTAATACCTTAAACAGTTTATGTACAAGGTATATGTACCATTTGTATTTTGCCAAAGACTTTAGCAAAGGATGCGAAATGTTATGATTATAAATATTGAGAAGTAGGCAGTTTAGTTATAACTTATATATTATCGAAAGGATCATTTTTATAAAAGACGTATACGCATTTAGTTGACTGATGTTATTTAGTTTGCCTCCTTAGAAAGTTTAGACAAAAGAAAATGATGAAAGTATTTTTGTGTTTTATTTGAATTGACAATACTGTTATTTTTTGTTACTGAACATGTGCGGCATAAAAGCTTTTCTTAAGCACAAAGCAATAAGACACAATGCCAGTCAAATATTGGTAAAAAATTGTCTATTTAACCTTGTAACAAAGTAAAAAAATGTCTTTAATACATAGCAGTGACTAGAGACAATGAATCATAAATGTCAACCTTTATACATTATGAATTTGTCAAGTGTTTGAGCAATTCTGAAACTTTTATATGTAGTTTATAGTCATGATGGCTTTACATATGTATAAACTGAATTTGTATGATAACCTATTTGTAAGATAATATTCGAAACGATAATCAATAACACATTCGGATTTCAATATAATACTTAACAATACTTAGCTACCTGCGAAAATGAAAACTCTAACTTTTAAATCCTAGAAAAAAACTTACGTAATAACAAAAGCACTTAGGTTTGATATACAAAACGTTTGATATAAAATAGAGCGGTAATTTGCAAAAGTGAAAACATGCAAAGCTATCAACACACACAATGAAAAAACTACACGCTTTATAAATAGTCCTAATATACAAAACAAGACTTAAAAGACGGAATGAATGTATGCATAAAGTGGATAACCGTGGTTTTGCCAAACCTAAGCAGACTTGAGTTTTCTCGGCGGCCCCAGTTTTTTCTTTCGTTGAAGGTACATGTTCTTCATTAGCAGATACATACCTTGAAAAGGATAAGAAAGAATTTGATTTGAATGGTTTGAATATAAATGAGTTTGAACTTCATTTACAACCATGGGAATAATACCAAGACCTTCATAATAATTATATTCCAATCATTAGCCTGTTTGTTCTAAGTCTCGTCTTTATTACGAGTAATTATACTAGGTCAAATCATATCAATTAACTTTTATTGAGTGACCATTTTCCTTAAATAAGTAGTTTTCCTTAAAACATGGCTACATACATGTATACCATCGATATAAAGTAGTCTGATCAAAAGAATGTAAACACTCGGCACCATAGCATTAATGTAATAAACTTGGTCATTTTCATCAATAATTTAGAAAGAATATAAACAATGCCTTAATTGTGAATGACAATTCAAAATCTTCAATTACAATTCATACATGAAGTGCCCTTACCTGGAAAGAACGCAACCATGTAGCATTTCAAAAATGTAGGAAAGTGGAAAGCAAAGTTGAGACTGTTCGGGAGCTCCGTCGTCCATTTACCAGACTGCTCAAAGTATGGCATGGCAAGAATCATGATAAAACCTGTGAAACAGAAAGGAACTAAAGTTTATGAAACTAATAAATATCAAATGTGTATTAAAGGTGAAGCAGGCTATCATGTTATAAATAATCGTGTAATATATTATTAACGGATCAAGTTAATTATGAATTCCCATGCTATATTTTTAATTCAATAGTTAATCAGAATAATCGGTTCATTGATCCTTACCAGCTTACTTCTGTATGATGCAAGTAGGTCAATAAACATGCATAATAATAAATGAATATGAGTGTACAAAACAGCTGATAGAATAGAGTTGGTTTCACATTTGTTGTGACCAATCACAGTAAAGCATCCACCCTTTCTAACCCCATTCACGCTCATAAGTACATTTATTTTGTTATATCTAAGACCGTAAGGACATTACCTTCACAGAAGAATCCGATTGGATAGAGCGGGATCCACATCGTATAACGCAGCCACGTGACGATCCAGACTTCGTGCTTGACCAGGGTCAACACATAGCACATGAACCTACAATAAAGGGAAACAAAATTATGTTAACAATGGAAAGTGAAAAAAAGGGAATGTACCTAAAGCGATGGACTTTTTTTGATAGAGGTTTGGATGTGGGACATGAACCTTTAGGAAGCACGAAAACAAAATAACAAATATATGCGGCTTATATCAAATTGAGGAGTA
The DNA here is from genome assembly GCA_001703475.1 of Hydroides elegans. Lineage (NCBI taxonomy): Eukaryota > Metazoa > Annelida > Polychaeta > Sabellida > Serpulidae > Hydroides > Hydroides elegans. Next base: position 9,508 of record LQRL01143576.1, read on the forward strand.
AGATGCACTATGTAGGTACTTGAAATGCTTCAAATAACATTTTTCTAATTCATATGTAAATTTATTCACATACCATTTTCTTATTATTTTATCAAACTAATAATTTATGAAGCTTCCAATGCTAACCTTAATCATCGACTTAAATTGACTATGCCGTTGATTGAGCTTATCGATATCCGTTAATAAATAGTTTTAATCAATTCAAGATTAAAGGTCAATCACCTAACAATTTCGATGGAGCTCCACGTGATAAAGAGCCACCACACAATGTCGCGTTCCTGCACTTTGGGCTCGGCGGCGATGATGACGAAGAGGATCAGGTTGCGTCCGCCAAACTGCAAACAAGAGAAAATGAATGTTAATATTCATCTTAAAGGTTATGATGGTATTTAAAAATAATAATAATAGAAAGTATTAATTTAATGGACCGTATAACACGGCGCCGATAATGATGAACAGAATCAGGTTGCGCCCACAAAAATGACCAACAAAGTATGTGAACATGCATAACAGGATAAGGATGACCTTGTAGGTTAGGTTCCGATATATAATATGCTTAACTGCCAATTAAATAGTATTTGAACATTCTAGTGCATATTCAAAACGGGCGAAATATATGTGCTCAATAGAAAATGCCAGTTAAAAACATCTGTTTTATTTTTTACAAATACGATGAGCCACTCGGTTCGTACTAACAACGTATACAACAAAATCTCGCTAGGAGATGACAAAGTTAACCCTTTTCAAACACGAACGCATAAAAATACCTGTATAATGGGCATGAACACTCCCGTTTTCACCCAGCCGACCATGGGGTGAATGACCTCGAGCACCGCGCACACCTGCACTGTCGTCAACTGGTCGCCCACGATGGACCAGGCTTTGGATCTGGATTCTGACAAGTTAAAATAATCAATTGATACAAACGATACAGATAAATACAAATGTAGATCATTTGTCACATTAAATTGTAGGCTGTGCCAGGGCATCAGAATCATAAAATTCAAAGAAGAAGCCTTTGGTAGTACTTTTATTTTTCATTTAAATTTTCCGAAAGATTATTTATAAGACCTTAATTGCTTAAAATTAATTACATACATGTATAATTGAATCATGCAAACACCTAATAGTGTATTTCAAAGTATCTTATTGATCAAAAGGGTATAAGAGAGGCAGATAAGGGATAAGGATAGAGGATACCCATATTGTATACAAAAACAATTCCCATAAAACCCCAGTTTTATCTAACCTGGTCCATCCCGCCATAGTCTAAAGAGCAGTATGCACACGACCATCGTATAGCCCATCCATTGGAACATGTTGAACATGACTAGATAGACAGTCCGCAGGTCCAGGTATGCTGTCAGAAGGAAATGTATACACAAATTAGTTTTTTCACAAAGCAAAGCAAATTGACCGAGTACTAATAGATAGTTTCATAGACTTTAAATATTATGTAAATTAAATTTGGATAAAAACAAACATACCTATAAAATGGTAATCGCATATAATCAAACAAACCACCTGAACATATTACAAAATCCATTATAGAAACAGATGGATATCTAAATTAATTCATTCATCTACCAAACAAAATCCAGTTGGCAATCTAAAGTACAACTTTAAATACATGTATAAGAATAGGAATAGACTCTTGAAATTTGGTATGAAGTTGCAGCTAGAGGACCTACATTTAGTCAAGTGAATATCAATATTAAAGGGCAAAAAAAAAGAATATCTAGAGTTAAACCTTCTTGTTTTGATGCATTCATTTCTTTTTCGAGACTTCTGATGAACTGACTGTCTCCGCGCTGCAAAAGAAAAAGTTATCTTACTCGCTGCATATTTGTTTGAATACTATAAAAAATAGAATTATAAAAGCGTAGAATAGATAGAAATAACAATATAATTAATGTTTTTTTTTAATTTGTGAGTTAGATAGTTGAGCTAGCCTAGACATTATTATAATGACTCTCTTATATGTCAGTTTAGTAATTGAACACATTCAATCCACATAACTTTGATCATATTTACATCTTCAACTTGTCAATCGATTTTAATCAATCAATATAGTTTAATCAATCAATATAGTTTCTTTGTTCTAATAAATTATCCTCAAACCCTTAACGCCTCAGATGGACTGACTATCAATGACCCGTTTATACTACCAACTATTTAAAGAACATATGCGACCACTATATTTGTTAAATCACAAAGATCTGACTTCAACTTGCTATAGATATCAATGTATTTTTCTTATATATACAAATAACAATAGTTTTAAGTATACGTAGCTCAAGTCTATATTCATAATCGCATTCTGTACTCACATCTAATAATTCCTCTTCTTCTGTTGAGCTCTGTTCATCCTCGAATGTAAATCGGTCAAAGTCGATTTTAAGCCACGCGGGTTTCTTGATGTTATATGTTAGACGAGGCCAGTTTTCGGCACCTGTCTTTTTCAGTTGAAACTCAACATGGCGTTCTGTGATTCGATACTTTGATTTCTGAAATCAAAGAAATAATTTTGTTTTCTCAGCTCTGCGTTATCAACCTTATGTTCATTTTGCGCGAAATACAGTTCTGTTTTGATAAAATATAAAGTGCGAGAATAAATAAAGCCGAACATTTCGACAACATCTTAACACCGAATTAAACATTTAACTCGTTTAATTGAAAACATATACAGGTAACTTAAAATTAAGATTATGTGGAACCGATTCCTTACACATTTACGGCAGTGATTCTTATTTTAAAAAGTTCATTCTATTAGAGTATTTACCTCTTCATCAATGGTGAGGTAAAATTCAATGTTGCATGCATAGTTTTTCCGCCCGTTCAATCCCGAAGCCGTTGCCTTAAATTCGAGCCCTTCATCTGTTATTTTGATATCTTCATCCTATAAATTGAAATAATATTTTAGCAATATGATCGAGTACACAGTGTAATGCAATATGACGGCAAGCATTAACATTGGTTCTGGTTCTGATATCAGGTACATTTGCACATTAAACGCTTTTCAAACAAGGAAGCATTTGTGAAACACGAAAAGGCCCTAACCGCCCGCGATTCGAAGGGGTATTGAATATTTCGTATATGCCCATGTTTTGAAAAATCACACCGTTTCACATGTCTATACGACCTTACGTTACAACGATACAGCCTGGAAAAGAATCGATGACGGGCAGACGGACACCGAAAATCTAAAGGCCCCCAACCTTTGGGGTTGGGTCCTAAAAAGCTTTCATTTGAGCTTAAAACCAAGTCTTAAAACCTTCCGTTCAAAAGTTCTATTCCGTACAAGCTCATGTTTCAAAAAGCACAGGTTTTCAGGGTGTAGCATAAGCCAGAATTCTGCCTCGGTAATTTTTCGAGGGTACCTAGAAATTGCCTCGAAAAGTTGTCGAGGGTACCTAGATCATACCTCGAAAACATCGATTTCTACCTCGGTAATTTTTCGAGGGTCCCTCAATTCTGCCTCGGTAATCATAATTTACCCTCGAAATTACCGAGGGTTTCGACCCTTATGCTACACCCTGGGTTTTTTTTTTAAACCGCTATTTTCGACATTTTTTGCTAATTTCAACACCGAAAGTTGGCCGAATTTGGTCGAAAGTGTCAAAAGGCACATCTTCATGCCTAGACCTTTTATTTGAGCCTATAACCAAGTCTCCTATAACCTTCCGTTTAAAAGTTCTAGCCCGTGCTCCGACAAAACCGCCGGTTTTTGTTAATATTGGCCAAATTAGCCATCAGAATCTGGCATAATCTGGACCAAACTGTCAAGGGCACATCTACAAGTACAAACCAAGACCTTTCAATTGTCATTATTTGAGCCTCGGGTTGTTTACAGAATTTTCATGTGCGATTTCCAGGACTTTCCAGGACTTTTTGGGACCAATTTCCAGGACTTTTTGTATCGATTTCAAGGACTGTTTATCGTAAATTCCTAAGCTGATGGGGGTCGAATTTTAATGATTTATAAGACCCTTTCTTATTCTATAATACATGCTTGTTAAATTTTATTTTGACAGAAATACCATAAAGGTATAGAAATACCCTAGATTTCAGTTTGATCTGGTGTTCACGCAAAAGTCAAAATCCACACTTGCCGTCCGGACCATATTGGCAAAGCCGAAAACGTACTTGCTCGGCGTTAAAGATATGACCTTAATCTTAATTCAATGGCCACAAGCGCGACCATCGTCTGAAATGTCACACGCGCTGTCCAAATTGAGCTGGCACACGAATAATTTTGATAATGAATCTTCAGCCCTAAAGGTGCGAACAAATATTTTTAGGTAATCCGATCGTTTGGAAAAATTATTCAAGGAGTATACTTTATGCAAAATCTACATTCGGTTGAGTTCTAGAGTTTCCCAAACGACCCTCTGGCAGCTATTACCCCGGTTGTTCATTCAATTGAGTATTAACTACGGTCGAGTTATTCCTTTCGTTTTTTTCGCCGGAACCCGTATGCAATCTACCGTGATAAAAACATCATCAGTAATATTACCTCAAAACAGAGAATGATTATGCGAGCTATTACTAAAAGTTTCGATCAAAATATGCCAGCGCCGGAGGCGCGAGCGAAAAATCGAAGATTCATGTAGTGAAATGTCATGATAAATTCTAAGTATTTTACGGTGTGTTCAGCAAGTAAACTCAAAAAGGTACTGGTCCGACGGAAAATTTACCGGCCATGGGTCAACGTTATCCGCGAATACTGGTTTGATCATATCTATATGATAAGCTTTATAGAATAGAGCGGATTAAACATAAACTGATAAGCTCTAGTTTTAGGGATAATATTTAAAGGAGAGTCGCAAATCGTCCAAAAATTTGCCAAAAAACTGAAAAGTCGCGAATCGCAAATGGTGCAAATTTGTCAAGTTGCGAATTGTCCAGACACATTTATCGACACTGGCGATATTTTAAGTTTGGATGCAGTTAGTAGTCATCTCTTAATTGATAAATGTAAAAGGTGATTTATGTTAAGGGTCTCATAAGTGCCATACCTCCCGTGAACTTCAAATAAGAGATTATAATTGGAAGTGCTATACATATGCGAGCGCCGAAGGCGCGCGCGAAAAAAAAGTGGTTTAACACATTCTTTTTTTCATTTAGATAGAATATTTTACAAAGACTAATTAAATTATCGATTACCAGGACTTTCCAGGACTCTTTGATCGATTTCCAGGACTTTTCGGGGACCTGGTCGATTTCCAGGACTTTTCCAGTATTTCCAGGACTTCTAGAACTCTGTACGCACCCTGAAGCCTATAACTTAGTAAAAGCAAGTCTCCATAACTTCCGTTCAAAAAAGTTCTACCCCGTAAAATGTAAAGCGATGAAAGACGAACGAACACAAAGACAGACGCCCCTTAACACTTTTGACCCCCAACTGTGTTAAATAAATCAATGTTTAGACTTGTTCTATCGCTACAAAGTTTCTTACGTTTACAAGGAAGTATTTGTGAAACACGAGCTAGATTAGAGAGTAGATTCTAAATATAGTTTCTATGAAAACCGCTATTTTTGGCCAATTTGCCACCTTCCGATCGGGTGTTTTTGACCGAAATGGCTTAAAGGCACATCTACGGACCAATACCTTTCATTTGAGCCTATAACCAAGTCTCTATGACCTTCCGTTCAAAAGTTCTGGCCCGTACAAGCTCAAGTCTTGAAAAGCCGCTATTTTTGGCTATTTTGGCCAATTTGACAACTTCCGGTCGGGTGTGTTTGACCGAAATGGTCAAAAGGCACATCTACGGACCAAAACCTTTCATTTGAGCCTATAACCAAGTCTGCATGGCCTTCCGTTCAAAAGTTCTGGCCTGTACAAACAAGTATGACGGACAGACAGACGGACACCCCAAACCTATACGAGTAGGGTTGGGACCTTGGGTCTAAAAATCCGAGTCCGTACCAGAGATTGATGACCAACGATCGGACATCCCTGCTGGAGGTATCGCTGGAGTTATCCAAGTTTGGGACAGGTGCCTTAATACTGAAATCCGCATATGCGTAACAATTGCAACAGAAATTTCATTAGTTTGCACCTTGAACGGTCCGGGTTATTTTATATTTCTTTTATCGCCCACCAAACGCGACAAATAGATAAGATAGCGCATAAAGAACAGGTATTTTAACATCTAAATATAAAGCAAATATTACATTACCTCTATATTACTTAGATCGATTCTAAGAAACAAAAACTTTGTATTTTGACCCCAGTAAACAAACGGACTGAAAACTTCAGCCATCGTGAATCAAGTTATTGTCAAGAATAATTAGCGTAGATACCTTGTGCCCTGGGCCCCTGGCCGAGGAAATCGAAGTGCTCTTGTCTTAAATGATATTCCAGCAACGGAGCCCAACCCTTCAACTTTTAGAATAATGTTCAAACAATTATTGTCTCTGTGTGAATACTCTTTCGATTCCTGAGCATTTTAGGTAAGATCTTTAACAAGAGCGCTACATGATCCACCGTTTCAAAAAGATTTAATTTCAATAAATTTAGATGCTAAAATTCATATATTAGATCAGATTTCGTGGTTTGAAAACCATTTATAAGGGACGACTGGCAGGGCGCTTCTTGTTTTGCGTTCCTCACTTTCAGTTCAACTATTTTGTCACAGATTATGTCATCAATCTATTTATTTCCATCATAACATGCTATTCCATGATAGGGTAAGGCGTATGTGCTGAAAATGTCACGTTAGTATTACTATGACCACAGCGCGTACCTTCGCGAGATCAAAGGGATATCAAAGAAGTGACATTTTCCCACGGTCTGGCTCTTGACACAGCGGGAGAAGGTTTTGACGAGAGGATGAGTTCGAAGAGGATGGGTTATTTCGAATCCTTAATTCAGTGGATTTAACATATTTTCATGTTATAAACTTATATGATTAAAGAATAGAAGGAATGACATAACCGATGGTTAGTTTATAAATTCACTGTCTTTTAAACGCACCTAGCTATTACAAGAAAAAAAAAACCCATAAATTAACAAAATGCATTAGAATATTTAGCGCATAAAAGGAGGGGTTTTGAGCCTGGTCTGCTCCTATGCAAACACAACCGCTTTAAGAACCCCATTATCACTATCGTTAAACATATAAAATGTCATTTGCTTGATATAAACATTAGCAATACCTTGAAAGGAAGATTTCTTTAAACAATGGCATCCATATATTAGTTCAACGGCGTGACTCCAAATGCTCCGGTAGCCAGAGACAGATATGAACGACGTGTTGTCAAAATATAATAATTAGCTTTGCGTTACCCATAGAAGCGTTATCATTAAAACGAAATGATTCTTAGTTTTTTTTCGGATAATGACCGATCAAAAGAACTCATACCTAATGATTTATACAGCCAATCATCGATCCAATTGAAGTTATTGTTATACACGTTTAAAAAATCTATTAGTACTAGGCATCCGCTTATTTTATTTACATGATATTTCTTATCAATAGGTAAAATCAAAACGAAACTTATAAAGCAATTCACATTCGATAACGTTGTAAGATGCGGTTGTTGGATGTTTCGACGAATGCTCATACAGAATCATACTAAATTCCGATGTATCGTTCTATCAAGGAAATCGAAAATTCAATGTGGTCATTACACTTCATTTTAGAAACTTTCTTTAAAAAAATGATAAGTTTCAATGCTTAATCGTTCGGCTGGAAAAAGAACAGATAAACAGGCTTTTATTCATTTAAATCTATTACAATATTGGCTAAAGTAATGTCAAGTTTTAAGCAAATTAAATATTTAGCAAATGTTATTAGACAATAAATAACTTGCATTTATGCAAACGCACAAATAAAAGTAAAGTTAATCGTGTCATAGTATTAGAAATCGAAACTAAATATAAACCAACCATAGTTGATTACCATCGATAACATTCGCCATATCAACGAAACCGTTTTTTTTTCTTAGTATTTTCTATTTTGAAAAAATAATATATAATGTCTGATGTATGGTAATAGTATAGTATCATTCTATTTTTCCGCTACATTTCTGCTGTTGTCAAAAGGGTTGGATTTTAATTTAAACTAAGGAAAAGTGTATATAGCTGATATTTGAAATAAGTTATCTGCTTGCGATTTCCGTTTTGATAAATGTTGAAGCATATGCATTATTTATTCATAGAATTTCAAAAAGATACTTCGATATATATATAAAACTAAGTCAAATTTAATCAAACATAATGTATGTAGGGAAAATATACAATGATTAATTTGTTTTTCCTTGCTTACTTTAACTTTCTGGCTTATTTAAATACAATCAGCTTCAAACGGGCTGAAACAATTTGATTGAATTCGAAACCGTAGATATCTTAAATTAAAAAGCCATTTCTTTGCTAAACTATCTAGGCTTTTTGAAAAAAAAAAAACAAAGTTAAATTATCTTATTCATCAATTCATAGAATTCGATTCTATTTGATGCTTCGCGTAATCTGTCTACAAGTATGTGTGATAGCGACATACTTATCTATCATGTAGCTTTTTTAATCAGACAATGCAATCATATATTTTTACTCTCAAATTTTCTATACGAAGCATTATCAATAATATCGCCAAATAGTATGATCCCTATATTCACTAGTTAAAGGTCATCGATCGATCGAGTGATTTTATTGTCCTTAAATCACTTATGGTTCATAAAATGTTTTTTTTTTTATGAGGACAACATTCTGCATTTATGTGTTGTGCATTAGTTTTAATATATTCAAGTTGATTGTTACAAAATATATGTCTCATTGATAATTATGGCCAAATATATCAGAGAACTTCTGGGAAAGTCACTTTAGAAACTAGAAAGTCTACTTAATTTGAATAAACTTGATCTGCAAATGTATATATCTTTTAATCATATTATGCTGAGAAAGTATTATTGAACTGGTATTTTGACCGAGGACAAAACCTGAGATCTCGTATCACGAGCAGGATACATGCTAATGATAATATTTTACATCTTGTAAGCTGTTGAATATGTTTTGACCCAGCATGTTTTAAATGAAGGTTTAAGATGTTATGCTATTATATTTGTAATGTCGACTTAGATATTAAGGAAATGTAAACTATTTTGATTGGTAAACTGGCCCAGTTTTAATTTTAGTTGCCAACATTATGAAATAGATTACACCGTCACAGGAGTACCAATGTTTTTCTGTAAAATATATATTCTACTAGGATACATTCCTTGCTGCCTTTTACAGAATAGAACAAATATATATTTTTTTATTCATATGATTTCAAGATATTCGAAATGAAGAGTGAAATAAATAAACGAATAAATTATTTTTTTGAGCGAATTCGTTTTTTAACATAAGCATATACTGGTTTATGTTAACTTTCAATGGAGCATGAAGCCTTGCATATTACCTTTTCCATATGGCAACGGTTTTTTGCAACTTTCTGGATTATACATATATAAAAGCAGGCTAACTCTTACAAAAATCATACTTAATCTATACCATGCAAGTTTGAACACCAGACATGGTACTGTAGCAGCCTAATCTATTTTACTGGATAATACATCTATATGAGCTTCATACTGCCACATAACTTATAGCAACATATTAAAATGTTGTAATCCATGCAAGTTTAAACACCAGACATGGTACTGTAGCAGCATAATCTATTCTGCTGGATAATACATCTCTATGAGCTTCATACTGCCACATGAATTATAGCAACATATTAAAATGCTGTAATCCATTTCATCATGAGTTTGATAAGAACAATGTCAATATTGCTACATAGAACTCAAACGAAGCTTATCTCGTAGAAAAAAGTCTAGAGAAAGATTTGCTAGATGCTCCGGTCAGTGGCAACCGATATGTTCTGCCAAAATTCTTATCTTTTTCCTACTCAGCTAGCTAGCAAAATGTTCATAGAAATCAGTTGATTCATTATATAAATATCTTTTTCTGTTAACTGCAGTTAATTAGTCTTCTATAGTAAACAATTGACTTCAATATTCCGCTTTCATTCATAATCTAATTGAGATAAGCATAAATAACCTTATAACATAGCATTTCGGATTTTCTCAATTTCATATCAGGTCTGATTGCCCTATCAAGTAGTTGGTTTTTACAAGTAGAGTCTATATTTTCTTAAACACGATGCATTTATAGCCCGTTAGCTAGCAGATATTTGAGGCTAATACGAAGAAATATAACAACATCTTCATGTTTTAGACATGGTATTGAGGCTGTTTCAAAGGTTTATATTCAGCTCGCCTAAAAAAACCAACTCGCCGAATTCCAAGTCGCAAGAGTTTGGCGACTCGATTAACTTGTGAAAAAGCGCAGGTAAACTCGCCAAAATTCATCGGTCAACTCGCCTTAATTTTATTCTATCGAATTGTTATGTAAGTTAATTTTAACTTCTTTGAGCTTAAGAAATCAGCCGAAATAGCTTTTTTTAATCTTCAAGATGGAAGGACACTTGGGTAGTATTGTTGAAATTTTAAAATTATGATTGACTATAATGGTCAATCTGTGATTAATATGCAATAATAAATGAGCTAATACGTGTAGCTTGGAATTGCTTGTCAAAGCCTTCCACTATGATGAGCTTTGACAGGAGTACCCAACGGGCCATTTTTGAAATAGTGTCTCATTTTACTGCATTTAGCCTGAATGGATTCTAAACTGCTTTAAACCTGATAATTGATTATTTTTATCGAATGGTATTCTGAATTTGCCTGCAAGGAACACTAAAAATATCGTACCAGCAACTTTGCACAAATTTGCCAGCATAATAAAACATTTAGTTACAGAAGTATTGATTTTGCGCATAGTTTGAAAAAATATCTTTTTGGACTTTGTTATGTAAATCTTTAATGTACAAGTGCATCACATAAATTATGCTATGCTTAAACTCGATTTTATTATAAACCAACAACGTTAAATGCTATTAGACATATATTTATAGCTTGGGGTTTATTCGTAGAAAATGCCAGGAAAATACGAAATATTTGAAAAATAATATTTTATCTGTTCTGTGTAAATGCCAGCAAGAGAGATATTTGCAAAGAAAAGATATTTCACAGAATAAATCGCTGGGTACTCCTGCTTTGATCCCGGTTTACAGAAAAAGAATACCCAACTCATACACACTCACTGCATATGCTCTCTGTTATGAATCACGGTGATTAGCAAAGTTGAGCTCTTTATCCCATTTTGATTAGATGGTATCGGCACTAATAAAGTCATTAAAGCCATCAATGAAATATTTGTAAACAATTTACAGAAGTATTATTTTTTTGTGAGTTAACCAAAGGAATTTGGTGAGTCGACCAAAGCTATTTTGACAAGTTGTTTTTTTTTGGCGAGTTGACCCGTTTTAAAACATTTAAGACAACACTTTGAAATCAGTTCGTTGGGCACAACTGTCAGGTCAATGACTTTGTCAAATATTGTTCTGGATCATTCATAACACTATGGCGTGTTTGCTCTTACTACTTTCACATAAAACAAAAGTAGTGGGCGAACGTTTTTATCAGGCATATAGAATAACTCATGGATTACGTGGTCTATTGGCGAGTCATGAACTAGGCTTGGTAAAAAGAAAGCTACACCTTCATATTTTGATTCTGGTATAATAGCTTCAAGAGGGAACAAAAGGGTTATCAAGAAGATTTTTACTCGTATTGAATGCATCAATGGCAAGAATATTGTTTCTCTTTATTATGGGCTCATTATAAAAAATCATATCACAACTGTGATACATTTATGTATTCATCAGTTATTGTATTTGCATTTATTAACATACACATATCAAATAAAACATATTTATCCATCTACAGGTACCGGTATTTCAAATGTTTTGAGTTTTTTCCATATGGAAAATATTCATTAAATTTGGCACCGTCAAAAATTAATAAAACCCTCCTATGTCGAACGTGTTTCTTTTTCAATCTTTTTTTTTCAATAACAATAAAATGCTTAACATATACGGTAACGCATCTTTTCGCATTTTGACTGTCTCATAATTAGCATATGTAGGTATTTTAATTTCTTAATATCAAATTCTTTTATGCATCAACATTAACTTCCTTTGATTTAAAAAACTTTGAAAGTGCTTCCAAAGTGTAAGTAATTGTAAATATAATTTAGTATATTTATCTATGATAAGCACCATGTTCTAATATTCTAAACTTACAATATGTCTGCATATATTATAATATACATATGTTATCGGCGGGTTTAAATGCATAATTCCACAACGTTAGTAACCAGTTTCTTCAACTTGTTTGTTGCTATTGTTTTTGTGCGAACATGTCAAATTATTTCTTCTACGTAAAAATCTATGATTTTGTTAGATATCACCTCTTTAATGTGAAGATGATTTGCTGCTTTGATATTTTATGTAAATAAATTTAAGGCTAGTGCATTGAACAATGGGACCGCAGAGGCGGTAATCGATAGCACGCATCCTATGTCGGGAAGGATCCTCATTGAAAGGATATGAGACAAACTCAGTTACCTGAAATCGATTTAAAGATATCACCGGTAATATGAAATCGATTTCAAGCTACCCCCAAGCTTTCTGAACTCGATTTCGGGCTGCTTTCCCAATTCTCAAGCTTCCACAGGTTTAATGTTCTAGAATATCTTCTGTAAAATATAATAAAACGAAACAAAATAGTCGTCTTTTTCTTTTAATATAACTTTCAATACCTTAATATACCTTTTCTAGACAAATAATTAATTCGTGGGGTAAGCACATAAGTTATAATGAAAAGTTGAAATGAACGTCAAAAATATAATTGTATTTCCTCACATATTTAAATAAATCTGAGGCTTTCATTTCTAATGCAGAGAAAAATTTACAAAAAAA
>LQRL01143579.1:10292-20405 GCA_001703475.1 Hydroides elegans
ATTATACACGCATAAACTAAGGTCTGAAGTCGTGCCTCGTCAAAGTTTCATCTCGATCGGTTGAAAATTGTCGATTCTAGAGCACTTTAAAAATTGTCGATTTTAAAATTGTTGTCAGATGCCAAGCACTTTGTCCATGCGAGTTTGGGATGAAAGAGTTGAGCTAGAGCTTTCAAATCTTATACACGCATGAACCAAGGTCTGAGGTCGTGCCTCGTCAAAGTTTCATCTCGATCGGTTGAAAATTGTCGATTCTGGAGCACTTTAAAAATTGTCGATTTTAATCATTTTTACAGATGTCAAGCTCTTGTGCAGGCGAGTTTGGTAAGAAGCAATTAAGCTATACCTTTCAAATTTTATTCTCGTATAAACTGAGGTCTGAAGTCGTGCCTCGTTAAGGTTTTATCTGGACCGGTTGAAAATTGTCGATTCTGGAAAACTTTGAAAATTGTCGGTTTTAACATTTTCATTTAACTGTGTATTATGTTGATTGGATGTAAAATAAAATATAAGATAGTTACAGTTTGCATTACCATTGGGTTACTAAATAAGTTTGCCTTATATTGCCCCTAAACGCGTTAAAAAACAGTTGTTTTTTCATATTATTGACTCCTAATGCATTAATTTTAGTATCAATACTTAATGGCACGGTTAAATCGGTTTTCTATTTTCGAAATTAGACAAAATATCACACTTTACTTTATGTTTAATGGTTGACAAGTTCAGAAGTCAATAATTTACATATGAAATCCGTATGGCGACCCCCTTGTCACTAAAATAGTAATAGCCACGTGAAAGTTGGGTCGATTTTCATTCTGATTTCGGTTTTGAGCTTCTTAATGAAATACCTATCGAATAAGATGGGAGCGAGCGGGAACTGCGATGGTCGACTTTTTTAGCCCACCCCTACATCATGGAGCGAGAGTTTATTATCTATGAGCCAATTGTTACACGAATCTAATTCTGTTGATAAACACTCAGATACAATTTTGGGATCTTTTCCACACACAAGAATTATACTGTCATCGGCGTACAATAGTAATTTGTTTTTAACAGAAATACACATGTCGTTGCAATAAATTAGATACAGCAGAGGTCCCAACAGACTACCTTGTGGGACACCACACGTAATATCTTGCGCATCTGACTCTATTTTATTGATTGAAACAGTTTGTTTACGCCCTGATAGATATGACTTAAACCATGATGGGTCTATGTGCGAATCTATGTGTATATTTACCTATGTACAAATAGGACAAATTTCAAAATTCAGATTTTGTATCGAATTATTCGAAATACGATATTCATGTTTGTATAATATATCAATATGCACCTATCTTATATTAATAGTCGAAAATCATTGCGGTATAATGATAAATTTGAGATATATTCAGGGATTTACCTTAATCAAAATTTGATGGTCGCGATCGGGCGACTAACCCCAAAAGGTTTTTCGCCCGACCGAAAAGTTAGTAGCCCGGATATTAGCCGTAATATATGTCGAGGGTAATAGATTCATTAAGATTATATAATTATCCAGATCGATACAAGACACACTTCAGGGATAAATTGGCGCTTTAAAATTTTGCGCCCTTTGGCGCGTTATATTCAGACACTGAACGGCGCCCGAAAACCCCATTGCGCTCAAGTATAGGTAGATGAAGATGATGATGATACACCATAACTGAAGTGCTTGGAATGTCCAATCAAATGACATTATGTGACTGCGAGCGCCGAAGGAGCGAGCGATATTTGTCAGGAGATTCAATCAAAACTATGATTTTAGGAGTAGGCCTATAGTTTACCGTATGAATGAAGATGGGGAAGCACATACTCCTGAAATCTGCGCTTGAGAAAAATAAATGCACCGTTGAGGGTGAACTCTTTCCAAAGTTGCGACCAAGGTAATTTGCCAAATAACGCAGCTCAAATGTTCGCTGCTGATGTCTAAATGGTACTCCCAGATTACAGTGAATTATGATACATGAGGCCAGAATGCGTGCACCGAAGGCGCGAGCGATAATTCAAGTTTTGTCGAAATTGAACTAATTTCTACCTAAATTAATATTTAACCAGGGAATTATTTTTAAATGAGCCAAAAACTCTGAAAAGTTAGTCGCCCGACACAAAAGTTAGTCGCATACGCGAAAGTGCGACCGCCAAGGTAAAGCCCTGTATATTAAGCTTTAGATTCGTTTTATTTGTACATCATTGCACATAGGCTCCCTTGTGCAGTATTTTATTTAGATAATGGAAAAATATCTTGGATTTGCTTGCAGGTGATTGTAAGGAATAGCGATGCATTGCTGTTGCTTTTACATGACGTCCTTTACGAACGTACATACAAGGAAGTGAAACAAGAATCCGCACAATGTATCGCGATTGTTGGTCAAGTGATGGGTCCAGATGCACACAGGTATATTGAGTTAATAAATATTCGTAATTTAGATAATAGAATAGTGCCAGTTATAGCACAATTATACTCACTGGTTTTATTAGTATGCAAACCGTCATAGTAATAAATCCACAATTAAAGTATGCTCTAATATTTTTTTGTAACCATTTTAAAGTTTGATTTATTTTGTTTATATACATTTACTGAATATTCCAAAGTGTATATGTTTTGACTTCAGATACTTTCATTGGGTCTTCAACAAAATTCAAGCTGCACACACCGGAGAGGGCAAAGTGATGCTGATAAATGCCCTTCTTGACACACTTCAGTTTGAACAGGCAAACTTCAATGAATTCATACCGGTCAGTATTTAATCTCAAATTATGTAAAATGACTTTCGAGCTCGATTTATAAAAAGATATGTATTACAGCTTGTAATGAATGTATCAATACTTGTCTATCAAATATTGTTTCTTTAACCAAGGGCGAATGTATCTTTACAGTTTTTATCAAGTCAAGATATAGTAAAATCATAAAATATATATTTGTACTTTTCAGATGGTATTGTCAAACTGCCAAGGCGTGATCGAGAATGCTGACAGGCCAGATGTGCTGACTGCCATAGTGAATGTTCTCGTTTTCATAAGTGAGCAGTATCCTCATTCATTCAGACCCCACTTTAGGGTAAGTTTTGAAAGTTATTTTCTTATTTGAAGTGCGGTTATAAGTAGGCTATTCCATTAAATAATACCGCATACCACCGATGAATCCATATAAAACTTTTACGTCGATCGTTTCAACTTAGTTCTATTCATAGAAAATAAACGTATAGTCATAATAAATAATACTGACACCGATTTCCTGTGCCTTGAACGAGTAATACAACGTGTATCACAATAAAACATTATTTAAAACATATAACGTAAACGTTTTAATCACTAGGACACCGTGGACATTCTCGTTGGGTGGCACATCGATGCAACACAGAAAGATCACGTGACGGAAATGACGTCACAATCGCTGATTAGTCTTCATGCATTCTGGGTGGAAGACATGGGATTTTCTATGACGCTTCTTGGACAGTTCTTAGAGGATATGGAAGCTTATTCAGAGGTAAATTAGTTTATGTCCATTTCGTTTCAGAATCACAGTTCAAAAATGAATTTGATCAAAATTCATATTTGTGCCAATATTGGATATATTTCATATTCGTACATGTTCACTTTGCTTATTATCAACACTTTTGTTGGCGATTCTAATTTCTAGGTATAAGCTGAAAATGTTACATAATTTCGAACATGTGAATTTCGGATGTTCGGATTAAAGTGCGTTCTCTTTCTCTTTTTCTTTGCCGTTAACTGTGAGAGTTAGTCTGGGCCATATTTTATTTGTAAATTTTGCATTTTAAATTCCTGTAATAACACTGCGTTTTTGTTTATTGTAGGATCTGGGTTTCGGCTTGAATGGTAAAGCAGGTCTTGACGAGGATATGCCCTCTCCTCAAGAGTGCATCGTCAAAATATCTGCCCTGTTAAGGTACGTTTGGTCCATGTTCAATGTTGATTTTTGATTGCAGGATTTCATCAGCGATTCAATGCTTTTGTTTTTGTCTCAAACACGCGGGGAGCACATCATTGATGATCTTTGAAATAACCTTGGCAAATCCAAAGACACCCATCGGTCGTTGTTGAAAAATCAAAGTATGATAAAAAATATCTTGAAAAGGGTTTTTTTTTTTCGTTATACAAATTAATTGATTTTATTTTTCCAATCCAGGAACATGTTCGTGCAGCTCGCCCCAATGTCCACCCATTAAAAAACCGATTAAAAATTGACGATTTTAATTTGAATTATAATTTTTAATTATTAATGCATCTAGTCATTTAAATGAATATTTTCCTATCCAGGGTATTCACGACGGTAGCCCAGAGCCTCGGCGACCACTTCCATCCGGACAAAGGTGTCGGGATCACGTGGGATTATTTGATGGATGTGGCCACGAGGATCATCCAGTGCATTGATAATACGATTAAGACCATGTACAATGAAAAGGTCTTACTAACAGGTATGTTTCCTTGGCTTATGATTATAGTATATTGAACTCCATTGCATTTTAGTAAAATATGATACTCGGATCATTCAGCGCATTGAGAATACTATCAAGACCATGTACAATGAGAAGGTCTTACTCACAGGTGTGTATGCTATTCATTTTGTGTCTGTAGAGTTTTATCAATGAAAATAATATTACATATACATGTAGTTGAATATCTTCATAGGATTTTCATCGAAACGAATATGCATATGCATATGATCTCGATATTATTTATATTCTGCGAAAACAGTTATAGTTTTGCATAGCCAGGTTCCGTTTATTCAAACTTTGGGTCCCTTTTCGTTCAGCTAACAAGACCTTGTAGAAAGTATCCTAGGCGTTAGATTCATACCACGTTCGACCAGTTACTCACTTTCGACATCTATATATTTTGCAAGAACATCTGATTGCTACAATCTTAAAAACACATTATTTCTTCATTGTTTCAGCCAACAAATGCCTGAAGCTGATATGCAGTACTCTGGGCGGAGAGACGGTGCAGTTGTCCGATCAGCTGCTCCCTTTCATCGTTAATCAGCTGCACAATCACCGTCGCTATTCCAAGGCTTTTCTCTTGTCCTTGTTTGCTCTCATTCAAAAGGTGGGTATTTCCGATTAAGTATAAATGTGATACACAATACGATTAAGAATAAGGAAGGATAATTGAATACTTATGTCTTTCATTATCCGTATTTCTAATTTTTTTAAAATGTATTATACAATGCGTGAAAGATAAACCATTTTTTGTTACCATCCAAAATTATATTCATATATAGTATGGAATTTATAGAGTAACATATCCCAACAAGTTTGACTATTTACAGTTTAAACCCAAAATCAAATTGTATTTTTTCTGGTTCACGTAAATAATATTCTTTCCTCTACCACTAGACCGTTGAGCTGATCGGCACCCAGCTTCCCGAGAAGTTTATCGGCGACTTGTACTGTGAATCCTCTTATCTGCACACTGTGCGTTATGCGCATGCGCGGGATGTCCTTGCGCAGCTCATCAAGGTCACGCAGGTCACGCTCAATGTCAAGAACGTGGCGCTCATGGAGGAGACGTACAGGTGCGTTTTAAATGTTTATAACTAAGTGGGTCATTTTTTTTTTTTTAAAAGGCACTTTGACTGAGAGAGCCTTGGCTGAATCTCCACTGCATGATTAGCCTATTTGTCCCAAATAGTTTGGTACGAAAAATATTCATGTAATTGATCAAAACTTGATAGTTTCATACGAAGAACAAAAAATACAGCTGAACAAACTTTTATTTTCGCGAAATATATGTATTTATATCAGCAAGACAATTTTCTCATCATTTTTAACTATTTCTAAAAAAAATAGATTCCACACATCAAAAGTAGATAGATTTCATGTAATCAAAAGTATTCCTGCACTTCTTTATACCCAATGGCCCTTGTATTCAACACACTGCAAAAACAACATGAGTCATGGTTCCCATACAGATAACTAACCAGCTTAATCCAAAACATCTTCCTTTGATGCACATTCATGCGACGTTGTTTATCCACTTCGTCCATATTTCCAACACTATTAGAAGCCTCCCATTCGCTACCACTGTGTTTCCATTGTAAGTAGTTGTAGCGATCTAAAATCACGCGAGCAGTCGGGTTTTCAATGCGTTCTGGTATCTCGCCCAAAACGATAACGATGATGCAACCGCGGCGACGGAGGGATTCCCTGTAAGGAAAAAAATGATGCCTTTAATTAAAGACGGATAACCTATATGGTTTAGTATATCCTTTGCATTCTTAGGACGAGATGATGTTCTCAAATAAAATTTTATAAAGAACTATCATTTTTCTATAAGTATAAAACTATAAACGGCGGAACACGGTACACTAGTCCATATCATTGGGGAGTTTTAAGCCTGGCACGACTCGTTCAGTCAATAATACATTTGAATTTCGGTTATGATTCCCAAAGTACTCTATGTAAGTTATTTAGTGCTAAATTGTATCATTCTATTTGTTAAATTACTGTATGTTTTATTTTATCGGCATGTTACATTACCTGTAAGCCGCTTCCATTTCCGATTGACACCAGTCACTATCGAGAAAGTTCTGACTCATTACAAGGATATAGTCGCGACTCTTGCTCATACGGTCGTCTATGGCCTGAATAAGGTTCTCGCCAAGGAGGATATCTCGATAATGGATCACCAGCTTAAATCTGTTTGATTAAATGGTTACAAAATTTTGAGATGGTTTTAGCGGTTATCACAAAATTGCTAAAAACTTTTTTGTGAAGGGCAAGTTGATAATTAATTAAACTAACTTTACACACAATTATTTGTTGCATGCCGTTTTTTCGCTGTTTGTTTTTTACCACACAAACTTGTGCTCCACAGGCATAACTGTTAAAAAATGTATGGGCAAGGAGAGGAAAGATGATGGATTGAGACGGCCTTTACCGGCAAGATGAAAATATATATTTTATAAAAAAATATAGGTTTGAAGACAAAACTTATCGAATGGATTATAAATTACTTAATTTAAGTATAGATGAACAAAATTAAGGAGTATAGAAAATAAGAATAGCTTACCCGTATTTCTCTTCTAGTGTTTTCATCAACACATCATGCACCCAGAAATCATCCGATGAACTATACGACACAAATGCATCGTATTCATATTGCATTGATTCTAAATCGTCATTTTCTTCGGGCTGTCGACAGCGCATCCACCGATTCAGTCTTTGTCTTAATTTGAAAATTTTATAATGCAGACGAAACCTCACCCGATAGATCCCTATGGTGGCTAACACAAGTGTAATAAACGCTATGGAACATGTAATGCTTGCAATAAGCACAGTTTGATTGACATAATCGCATTTGTGGTTTAATTCTGCATAGTCAGCGGATTTCAGCAACATTGGTCCACTCCTGCCTGCACATTGTAAACTGTCGAAATTCCGTATAGCGATATTTCCTTGATTGATCCAGCGAACGAATTGACGTGATTCGTATGAACAACCGCATGTTAGGGGGTTCCCTGTGAGATCTATCGTCATGTTTATCATTGGCGCGTTATCGAGCTCTTGGGCGAATTTGGAATTAATATACTGTATATTGTTTGAGCTCAGGTTGATAAACGAAAGTCGACGGGCGTTTTCCAAGCGTAATACTAAAGAGGAATCAAGCGCATTCCCGGAAAGGTGAATTTCTGTTAGATTATTGCAATGAGTTATCAACTCCCATGAACCAACGTCGATCTTATTTCCCAGGTCATTAAAACTTAAATCAAGCCCGCATAATTCGTGAATGTTTTTATCGCGACATAGGGACACATTCGATTGAATATCACCGAAGTTTCTCGACAAATTTAAATAGGAGAGGTTCGGAAAGTTTGTTGCCGCACGTGTAAGGTTCAATGCTAGATCGTTTCCACTTAAATCAAGTTCAACCAGGGATTCTATAGAGTCTATGGATGTTATAGCATTGATGGAATCTCCAATTCGTGACGTTTTAGCCCAATAGTAATTATTGCCGAAAAATATGCGTTCTAACTTGTTTCTTCCAAAGCAAAAATTGTTCTCAAATAGGATTCCATTGTGAGATGGTATATTAAGGAAATTGTTACTGAAGTCTAAATGGGTAATATTTGGGCCAATAGGGAATTCCAAATAAAAGGAACATGATCCATTCCACATATCCGATATGTGGGGTAGGTAGTCGCAGGAAAAGGCACTGAATGATGGAAACAGTAATGTGGCACACTTGAGTATGATTTTACACAACAAACTATCATAGTTTCTCTTTGTATCGGTGAACAGATTGGTTATATTCTGTGATAATTTGCTATTCAAACAACTTATGAATTCCGTGGGTACTTTCTTAATGTTTGCGCCTTCTATGACATCACTTTGCTCAATATCAGACGTAGTTTTATCCTTGTTTTCACCGATGGCCGCGAACTGACCTGGGTAACCTTGATGTCCTAGAAAAACCATTTCTAAGTTGGGCATCATAAGCATTTCATAGAAAAACGGTCCATTACTGCTATATGTAAGCAAATTATGCGACATGTCCATATAGCGTAGGTTTGGCACAACTTTAAACCATTCCGGTCGCACTAGACAAAATCCATTGTAACTCAAATCGATTTCAATGAGATTTGGTAGGCCTGTTAGCTCGTGGCCTAAGAATAAGAGAGGGTTCAAATCGGTATAGAAATGATTCTGACCAATGGTTTGAAAATGTCGAAGTCGTAACACTTCAATTGACGTCGAGAGGCGTAGGAGTGAATTTTCCATGGATTTATAGCTGATCCCAGTTGTATCCGATAAATTGAGAATTCTCAGATTATGTAACGGTTCAATCATTGGTATTAGATTTTCTCCGTCTTTTTGCATTTCCGTTGGTAGGTTGATATAGAGCTCCTCAATCTTATTGCATTTCTTAAATGTATCATTGTTAAAGACTATAAGATATAAACTTTCTTGACCGATCGATGTTAGCGTCAGACTTCGTAACTCAGTAAAATATTCCAACTGACTGACATCTATCCCATGCACCTTGACAAAAGTCCCTGAACGGTCTAACGGATATGTATGCAAAGTGAAAACGATTTTGCTGATATTGGTATAGTGGAGATCCATTATTTTACCTAGATAATCCTTAACTTTTCCGTTGCTCGATATTTGACAGGTTATTTCACTTGGTGCCACACAAGTACAATTGCCTTCAGTTGCATTAAAAAGCAATGTAGAATTTTCACAATTCGTTGCATTTTGTAATGCATTATTGTCATTCAGTATTACTGTATCTGCCTGTGTATATCCTATGCATATTGCAATGAATATATTAATCAAAACAAATTTATCAATATTTTTATTTTTATGATCCATTTTGAATTCTTTGTTTTACGGATTTAGCTTTGCACATATCGTTCACATTTCCCCGTTTTGAGACAAATTATGTATTTTTTCCGATTAAATGCTAAATTTGATTTCGACGTGAAAGATATACATGTACTTTGCCATGTACTAAGACTTTTATATGAAAAGCCAACAGTATGCCTGGTCATAAAAAGCCCAGAGGAAGTATTTTGATGAGGAATAAAGACTTTGTATTTTTGCCTGATCTTGAATAAATAAGTCCATGAATATAGCTTTATCACTGCACTTTTACCATAAAACTTCCTTATTGACAGTTATTCGTTAAATAAATTCTATGTGATTGAACAGTTTGTAAAGGATTAATAGATATTACCTGTCGCTGAACTATGTATGCGTATGAAGTTAACTTTAACATAAACGCACTAAGTTCGTGAAATTTTATATTAAAAAAAGATAAAGCCTCCTATAGACACAACACTCACTGCAACGATATATCCTAAAAAATGCTTATAAAACTGGTCTTCTAGGGCATCAATCCTCTTCCTTTTTCTACAAGTTTGTATAAAAACATATTGAACACTGAACGTTTAAGATATTCATCGACGACATCTTAAATCATATCAATACTTACGACAAAAACCAAAGAAATATCGGTAAATAGATTTTTTACAGATCCTGAGCAACATGTAAATCGCTTTCGTGGCTCTCGCTAGCCGTTCGCATCTTCGCAAAATGCGAATTTATTTCGGAAAATGCGAACACT